>VUYV01000004.1:1579349-1764836 GCA_008711295.1 Anarhynchus alexandrinus
ACCTCCCCCAAATTTTGTCTGCCGCAGACCCTCGGGGTCCTGGCTGGCTGTACCCTCTCGTCCCAGCTGCCGAGGTGAGCCGGCTCCTTCTCCCAAACACGCTGGCACCGGCGGGCGGTCTCACTGGCTGCCCCTCCGACCCACCAAGTCCTGGCCCACAGCACCTCCTTCCCTCGGTTGGGGGAAAGCTGCCGTTCCTCCTACTTACAATAACAACCTGAAGCCTTCCTGCCGTAGGACAACACTAATACTTAATCGATTAAGTAGCGATTAATACTGCTCAATGGGGATTCGTTTCGTTCAGTTGCGAGCCCACCTGGACACTGCTGCAACAGCTCGACAGCCTTCACGCCGCCCTTCTCCCTCGGGCTGGTTGGTCCCTGTCCTGCACTGGGGAAGCCCATGCCGGCCACCCGACCCCACTGGGCCGCTTTCTGCCCAAATCCCTTCCTTAATCGCTTCCCTCTCCTCCTTGCCTGGCTGGGCTGAGAGACATGGGCCCAGCAGAGCTGGGGAGGGCGCAGTGCCCCTGGGGAAGCTCCTACACTGCTCCTGAGTGGTGGTCCTCAGGCTCAGCACGGCAAACACATCTCCACGGGTGTTTGGGGAACCATCCCGAGCCCTCGCCAGCACCCCTTCTCCCTGAGAGCAGGGGGGCTCTTTTGGGGCTGGGGCACAGTTAGCCAGCGAAGCGGCGGTCAGACAGGCCGGCAGGTTAACGCTGGGTACGGCCGGGGACTCGCTGAAGCCCACCGATGGCTGCCTGCAGCAACGCTCAGATACCACCACCAAAACTGCTCCTCCAGAACTGGGCGATCAGCCTGAAACCCTCTGCCCACCGGGAGCTCCCCCCTCTGCACGGCAGCAGAGGTCCAAGCGGTCCTGCCCACAAAGCCCGTCTGCGTGGCACCGGCTGCACCGCCGTGGCCAGAGCCGGCCACCAGCTGAATGTTTCCCCGCAGCTCCTGAGAAACCGGAGCCACCTCATGCTTTAAGCACCAGGAGGACTGAGCACGCTGCCGGCACCCCTGTGCCCGAGCACCCCTCCATCTCCCACATAACACCTCCATTTGGTCCTCAGCCATCGCCAGATTGCCCAACACTCACAGTTCAAGGCTACGGGGCACTGCTCTCACCCCAGTTTGCTTTTGCAACCGGCTCCCGCAGCCTGCCCAGCCCGCGGTGGCACAGAGGCCGCTTCCCACCCTCACGTTCCCTTTTGCTGCTGCCCTCCTACCCATCCACAGGTGACCACCAGGTCCCACCAAGAGCTGGGTGCTCTCTCCCGAGCGTGAGGTCCACCTTGCTACAGTTTAACCCTCTGTTGGCACCAGATGGCCAACCCTTGCTTGACTTTTAACCTCTCCTCAAACTCTGCCAGGCTTTCCGAGGAATTACACTGCGCTGTCTGCGACTCAGCAGCAGGGAGTTACGGTGCGTCCCGAGCCTTCAGCCTCCCACCAACTGTTACGCTTGGTCTTACGGCAAAAAGGAAAAAAGGAGATGCTTAAATCTACCGAGTCTCCTGCTCTCCGTGGCTGTGAGCCCTGTAGGGGATGAGGTACGGTACAGGTATAGGGGAGAGTTACCTGCTCCGGTAATCGCCGGCATATTGAAAATCTCTGTCCCGGGCTGCCCAACATCTGGAGAAAAACAAAGAAGGTCTTCAGTACGGAGAGCAGCATGTGCAGGCTGGCGGTAGGGAGGGACCTGCTGTGCCAGCCACAAGAAGATGCTGGTGTCCCTGTCACAGCACCCGGGGCGACAGCAGCCCACCACCCCGCCAGGCGCTGGGGTGGGTCTGCGGGTGCGGGCTGGGACTGGGAATAATTGCCGTTGGGAGATCCACAGCGGGCACGACTCGCCAGCCGGGAAAGGGCAGGAGAGCAGCGCCCGGAGAGCCAGGGCGATGTCTCCGTGCTCAGTGCTGACCTCCCTCCCTCCCTCCAGCCCTTCGGGTTACAAACTCCATGAAGTCAAAGGCTCTCTCCTGCCTACGGGATTTCCAAAGGCTCAAATCCCCACATCCAGGGAGCAGGTCTGGGCCGCGGGGAGGGCGAGGAGGAGGAGAAGAGATGTTAAATCAATATTTTCCCTCTTAGCTGAGCTGTTTGACTTGGATATCGCTTTCCTTAGAATAACAGAAATTCTCATCAAATAAGAGGAGTTTCCTATTTCTATATATTTTTCCTTGATAAGGGAAAGTGTGGAAGGTCACGGGGTTCAGCCACATGTCCCCAAAGGGGCATAACAATACTGTTGGCTCATGGTAACATCATCCAGGAGACGAGACAGCTCGGTCCCTCTTATCCGATGCAGCTGTTGTAAGATGGATTCAAATTGAATTAGTATTGACTGTATAATGCTGGGCTAAATTAAATTATGATCCTATCTACTCTATTAGCGGTTAATGAATGAAGGGGCTGAATTTCTAATATAAGCCAGCCTGGTTAGTTTTACAGAGCTATACCAATATTGATGTAGGGCTTAAAGTATCGTTGGGGTGAGATGCATCTCAAGGAGGAAGGATTCAGCTTGGCTAGCCATTCATTAAAATATCAATTGCTTTTAAGTCTCCTCCATGCTCAGCTCGTTATTTCCTTCCTATTGAGGTTATCTGGTGCGGGTGGGATTGACAGCCCCGGAGCAAGGAGACGTGGGGTTGGGAAGCCTTCCATTGCCTCCCCAGATGCACACAGCCACTGCTGCCACCAGCACAGCTCATCCCAGGAAGCACTTGGACCTCAGACTTCCCAACAAACCATGGCACGATGCAGACAGAGCTGACTGGGAGCTCCCAGCCCTTAACACAGCAGCCTCCGTTCCCAAATCTCCTTTGCTTCATGTGTTCTCAAGGGTTTCCCCCCCGCCGGTGCCCCACAAACGCCTCCCCACATGTCCTTACTGTACTCCGTCTCATTTTTGTTGGTCGTGCTGAGCTTCTTGATGATCTCCTGTTTCTTGGACTTCACCATGGCAGAGTTGCTCTCCGTCAGCTTGCTGAAGAAAGCTGGAGGCTGAGTGTTGTTTCCTGGGGACTTGGACCCCATCCTGCAAAGCAGAAGGCCATCAGAAATCTCTGCCACATCCAGTTCACACAGTCCTACCTAGAGAGACTCTTCCCTTAGTGTAACTTCTCACAATCAGCCCCGGGGGCTCCTGAGATATTTGGGACCGCCAACCTTTCTCCCTATCCCTACTGTAAATGTACCACACGGTGTTGAAAAGCCCCTACAAACAGACAACAACCTGGGATGCGACACTGCTTCTGGCTGCACGAAAAGCAGCCTGGGCCAGGGTGAGCGTGGGGACGGGGGGAACATCCCCACGCTGTCTCCATCATCCCTTCCCTCCGCATTACCTCTGGTCTATCTGCTCGCCCTCGCGGTACAGGATCGGGTACGTGGCGCTCTTGGCGTGCTCCGATTCTCCCACGCCGTCTGGTGGAGACACCGGCTCGATACAGTTGTCCGACCCGCTCCCAGCCGAGGCTTTGCTCTGCTCCGGCGACCTGCGGAGAGCGATGGGGAGATGCAATCGCTTTATTGCAACATCCTCTGTCTCTGCGCGGCAGCCCGGGGTCAGGGGGGAGAAGGACTAAAATAGCTTTCCCTACAGCAGGGAAAAAAGCCAAACCTTCCACACCCCCCTGGGCTTCGGTGCCTTTTAACGCAAGCCGGAGGAAGAGCGCAGCTCGGGCATTTTTCTGCACCGCAGGCGTGCAGAGCAGGACCGAGCCCAGACGTGGCCCAGATTTCCAGGCAGCGGGCCAGCCGGCAGCCACCCCAAATACAGCTGCCCAGCAGGGACGGCGGCGGGACCAGTCCTGGGACTTGCTGGCTCAGCCCAAGTGTCCCTGGCTGGCAGGGACACAACCCCTGCAGAGGGCTGGGACGTTAACCCTTTGGGGACGCGGGTTTTGATTCTCCATCGTATTTGTGAACACGGGGGAGGGCGGCACCCGCCACCTCCCGTCCACCTCGCCTGGGGGCAAGCAGGGGCTCGCTGCCTGCGGGCGATGGGATGCCGGGGCTGCCCGGAGAGGACCGACGCAGCCCCTCGATGCCTGCCTGTGGCCAGCGCCTGGGAGACAGCCAGGTTTGAGTCTGCGAGGAATTCCTCACGGCGAGTTCTGGGAATTTATGTCTTTGTTCTTTCTGTGGTTTCTGCCCCCCTGTTCCCCCCTGATTTTTCTCCCTTGCTGGGTGGCCAGGGCTGGGCTCTCTCCCCTAATGTTATAAAGCCAACTCTAGGACCAGGCAGAGCTGGGAAGAATAATTACATTTACTGACAAGGAACCACCAGTCTGGAGACACCACTCTTTCCTGGACACATACGGGTCTCTGTTGGTGTTCGGGTGGGAGGACAGACCCCATTCTTACCCTTCTCATTTTTTAATTCCATACAAGAGCAACCAGACCTTCCTTGTGCTGGTATCAGCACAAGGACTTGAAAGTGACTTTATAAGAAATACAGGTGGTGCCTGAAATGGATGGCTGCAGTTGACAGGACGCACGTGTCTCACAAGCTTCTGATTCACTGAGCATGATGAAGATAAAATTAATTTTGAACCAATGGAAAACACATTGCTTTGGGTCTTTTGGAACCATCTGTGCTCTGAAAGGTCAGCACCATGACCTGCAAGGGACTGAGGACAGTGACAGGACAAGAGGCAACAGGCACAAAGCAAAACACATGACATTCCATCCCATCACAAGAAAATACCATTTTACTGTGAGGGTGCTCAAACGCTGGTACAGGTTGCCCAGAGAGGTGTTAAAGTCTCCATGAGTGGAGACGCTGAAAACCCAACTGGCCGTGGCCCTGGACAACCTCTCCAGCTGACCTGCTTGAGCAGGGCATTGGACTGGATGATCTGGAGAGGTCCCTTCCTAACCGATTCTGTGACACCAGCCAGATGGAGAGGGGGATCACGAAGAGGGTCTGAAGAGCATCTCTAGAACAACAGGAATGGCAAGAGAGGCACCACCACAGGGGAAAAATGCCCAGATCAGAAGGCAAGTTTACACTCTGGGCCATGTAAGCAACCAATCCACCTGAGCCCCGAGCTGGGGACCATAAATTCAGCGATGCCAAATGCCAGCCTGGCCTACGCACCCCTTGACTGAGGTGCCAGGTAGCCAAGGGCACCCGCCTGGCTCCTCACCCTGGGTAGCCCTGGGCTGTCTGAGCTCAGACTGGCACAGCGGGTGGGCAGAAACCCATCTGCGCCAGCTTTGGTTGGACTTTCTGACCTCACCTTTTGCCGCCTTCATTCTGTGGGGAGATCCTGGAGGCCACTGCGTGCTCCTGCTGCTGCAGATACGCCTCGCTGGGGGTGCGGCGCAGGTCCAGCACGGGGCATGCGGCCCCGGGGAAGGAGTACACTGGGGTCTGGATGTGGGAGTTGAGCTGCTGCGGGTGATGGCGCGTGTAGTCCTGCGTGATGACCTCCTAGAAGAAGAAACCCCCAAGTCAGAAGAAACAGAGTTGGTTTCTACCTCTTGCTTTGCTGGGCTCAACTAAGACAGGGCAAGCAGGAGGGAATTAGGCTGGTTTGCCCCTGTGGGGATGTAACTTCTGCCTCCTGCCTGCAGCAGCTCTCATGAGGGGCTTGTTGGGGATACAAACATCCAGGCTGAACACGCCTGATGCATCCTGCTCCCTCCAGCCCCCAAGCAGAGGTGCTGAGGTCTCTGCCATCACTCTCAGCTCTCCCTCACCAGACATATTTCATATCAGCTCTTCCCTCCTTCCCCGGAGCCCCAGCAGAAAGGCGAGAACAAGGTTAATTACACTGATGTGCTGGGCCAGCGTGACCACCCGCTGGTTCATGCCCTTGACGCTCTGGCTGGACTGCAGGGGCTGGCACTGGGGCTGGGGGCCGTCGGGCTGCCGGAGGTGCTGCAGGTGGGCTGCTTCGGGAGCCGAGGCCTTCAGCGAGCCTGGGGGAGGCACAAAGAAGACAGCAGGCATGAGATGACGTCCGTGTCCCCTTCATCGAATGCTATCCCAGCATGGCACGGCGAGCGAGAGCTGACTGATGAAGCATCCCCCGTGCCAGCTCGGGCTCTCCTGCGCCGGCTGGCACTGCCCTCACCTTGCTGTTTCTGCCTCAGGTCATGCTCCCCGTGCCCCTTCTCCGCATCCTGCAGCAGCTTGGCCCCTTTCTCGTGGGACAGGCTGGGTGAGCTCACCGGACTCACTGCTTCCATGCGCTCAGGGCTGTAGCCTCCGTGAAAGCCTGGGGAAATGGGAGACGGGAGTTAAAACCAGGAGCTCGCTTGGCTTTTCCCTTAGCGCTGTGGCAACCGTCGCTTGTGGGTAGAGTCACACGTTCAGCAAAGGGGGGAAAAAAGAGATGAGGGAAGACCCGGCAGGTCACATTGCAGGGACCCCTGGAGCCACCTCCGATGTCCGGTTGTGGTGATGGCTGCAGTAAAGAGGCGACGTCTCATTCCTGCAGAGATGGACACTCAGCAGCTCGTGGTGACAGCAGGAGAGTCAGGAACCCAATTCAACCCCTGCGGATTCACAGTTTGTGTCCCCCCCCTCCCCCGTTTCCCCAGCCTACCAAAACACAGGAAAATAAAAAACCTGCTCCACCAGGAGGGAAAGCAACACTCTGCAGGAGTGGTGGTGGCTGCATGGGAGGTCTCAAGTGCTTCACAAGGAAAAGCCCAGCACCCAGCATGGCCACCAGCAGAGACTTGAAAATTGGGTGCAAGGCCCTGCAGACTCCAGGTCCTCCTCAAGAGACAGCAGATTCACACACCGCAAGGGCAAAATGCTTCGGGACCTTTCTCTGCCTTTTAAGCCCTTTGCATAGACTCAAACTGCATCAAAGCAGGCAGAGCTGGAATGAGGGACCACCACCATCCTTCAACAGAGAGGGGAAACTGAGGCACGGATGGGTTACGCTTCCACAGACCGGGGACAGAGGAGTCCTGGAGGAGGCACACGCTGTCTCTCGCCAGCTAAGCACGTTTGGCAACGCGCATGACTTTTGCCTCCACAGACCTTTACCCTCCTAATGCCCAATTCATAGAAACCACCCACTGCAGGCAAATCTGGCAGGCGACCCACAGCACTGCCGGAGCGTCCCCGCTGCCCACGCACAGACACACTGACCTTGCACGTACCCGGGGAATGGGTAAGGGAGGACCCCCATGGAGAACCTTCCTGCACCAGGGATGGGGATGCAGCATCCCCTATCACCCCATGCATGTCAGTACCGAAGGGACCATGCTTTGGATCCACCCAAGATGAAGCGTTCTGGTCTGGAAAGATCCCTAACCAACAGCTGAGTCCTGGGGAACACCAGCTCCTTTCTGGAAGCTCATGGCCACAGAAAAGCTGCCCCTCTCCTCTGCAGCATGACAACGCTCAGCTGGAGGAAACACTGGTGCCAGAATAAAACATGGAGGATGAGCTGAGCCAGGCACCACACCAGGTCCAGAGGCACATCCTTGGCCCTGGAGCATGCTGCTGGAAGGGGCTGGGACCAGACATGACCAAGGGGCGGGATGGGTGGGTTGGGACGTGCCGGCAAGAGCAGCTCTCTTCCCCCAGCCATGCTGCTGTGTCCTTTCCACCCTTGGGTTACAGGACAGGAGCTGGGCAGCAACCCCCAGCGCTGATGGCTAAGGCAGATGTTTCAACTTGAAGAAGAGGTCCCATCAAATTCCCATGGGCTGCCCGCTGCTTCTGTATGGCAGTGGGAGCCTGGATGAATGCTCTGGGTGAAGACTGGTCCTAGCAAGAATGACTTAGACCTTGAATCCAGCCACCTCAGTGCATTTCCTTCTGGAGAAACCTAACCTAGCACTTTTGTGTCCTACACAAGATTGCTGTTAGATGGTTCCTGTGGTCTACACTGGAAATGGCTGCTGAGCATGGCCGGGCTGAGCAATCCCTGGCCAGCCCTGCCCGCGTTGCCCTCTTGTGCAGCACCCAGCATCAGGACCCTGAGCGGGGTCACCGCAAGCGAGGGGACCCCAGCTGAGCTGCACCAGTAGCCCACAAAGCCCTCTGAGATCCTGCATGCTCAACAGCCCAACCATGAGCAGGGACATGTGTGTCCGATGGCCAGCAGCCCTGTCCCGCTCACATTCCCGGTTCTCCGCTTCGCTCACTTGATTTATTACCCACAACTGTTTCTTACAGACTGCTTGGGAATTTCTAACGATGGGGAAATCAGAATTAGCAAATTGCTATTGTCTGTAAAAAGCAATACCAGGAACTGAACGACGTTTGCAAAACAGGACTTGGCAACGGGAAAAACTTAGAGAGGGTGGGAGAAGGGAAGATCCTTAAAACACACACGAATAAAAAAGTCTGGAATAACACAACAACTGGGAAGCAGAGGAAAAAGCACACTTGGGGGGCTGACAAAGCCAGTAGCCAAAACGGTCAACTAAAAATAGGAAATAATGAAATAAAATGGGTTTCGGGCCACAGCTCTCTCGCCTCTCCACTCCAATTTCTTACCATCACTAGTGGAGTCATTACTTAGCGAGCCGCTTTCTCGCTGCCCCTTATCGCAAGACATTTGGCGCATGATAATCACATCTATGAAGTTGGCCGCTGTTGTGGTGGTCTTACCGAGTGCTCGGAGCTCCTGTTCCTGCATTGAAAAGGGTTTACTTTGACTCTTTTCTCGACTGTGTTGCTCGGGGCCCGAGGCTGCGTGCTGCTGGTCCAGAGGGTGATGGTGCTGTTGGCTTTTCCCCTGTCCTCTGCTATAGTGATGAGAAGAACCAGGTCCGGAGGCGGGTAAAGGTCTCGACTCCATGGCTTTAATGGGTGAAGGCGACTGTTCGATGCTGGCCCCACTGGGCAGCTTTGAGGTGAAGATGGTGTTGTCAGTCTGGGGTCGTTCTGCCTTGGCTTCCCGCGCCCTCGAGGCCTCTTTCTGCAGGACGGCCGGGTCCATCAGGGGCGCGTAGCCGTCCGCCGCGCTGATGGAGGAGCGCAGGGTGGAGGCCGAGGGGAAGGCGGTGGAGCGGATCGGTGATGTGGTAGTGGTGGAGGAGGATCTGGAAGGCAAACGAAGACAAGGCGGAGATGAGAGAAGCACGTGGAGAAAGGGGAATGCTGTTACCAGAGCCCCAGTGTTCAGCCCTGCCTGGCTGAGGTCTTCCCAGGGCTTCTAAGTGTGGGAACGTGCTAGAGCAGGTGAGGAGGGCTTGGATGGAGCCTCCACCACAGTAACTGGCCACAGGGCATTGCCTGTGGCCTGGATGCATTGACTGGAGAGAATAAAATCCATGAACAGGTCCCAGAGACCTTCATAACTCCACCACCAGGCAACTTTCAGCAAGAGCTGTATTTGGGCACAGGGACGCTCCCGCTTTCTTTCCTGGTAGCAATAAAAGCCACCCGGAAAAGCGAAGGAAGTGGGCACCAAAATCTGCCTCTCCCCATCACAACTTCCCTGTAAGGCCCAGTCCTGTTCCCACTGAGACTGAAGGCCAAAACAACCCTCTCTCCATCTCAGAGGTGCCCCATGAGATGCTCATTAATTAACTACCACAGCCACCCCGATGCAGGGGTCCGGGCAAGTGACACGCACCGTGTTGGTGGGACGTACCGCAGGACGGAAGGGGTGGGGGTCTCCGAAGAGATGATCTTCATGCTTGTGTTGTGGAGCACACTGGGGCGCTGCTGGATGGTCTCGTGTGTGCGGGGCGAGACGGGAGAGTGCTGGTGGCTGTGAGAGTGCGAGGACGAACGGCTGCTGGACTGCTCTGTACCTGGGGGAAAATACAAAGAAGGGCTTCTTTAGGTCTTCATTTTATAGTCCCAAACTTACCTCCACCCAGCATGGGCCCCCAGATGTGGTGCCAGTCTCCTCCCCAGCCTACCTGGTCTCCAGATGGGCGCATGCTCCACCGTGGTGGATGCTAGGATGGATTTTTCACGCTCCCTCTCCCGTTCTCGCTCTCGCTCCCGCTCCCGTTCCCGCTCGGACACCGACGATCCTGACTGCTTGGTCATGTGCGTGGGGCCTCCTGAAACCCAACCGAAAGGCAGTGAAAGGGCTGCAGACAGAGTGATTTCCCCCGGGGAACACCGCCTGCTCTTCACATTGCTGTGTCTGCAGAGCAGATAAGGAATGGCTCCATCCAAGGTCACCCGGAGCAGGACAGACGGGGGCAACCAGTGTGACAAAACCCAGGCAAATAAAGCAGTAAATGTCCTGGCACCATCTCCAGGGCACTGCTCCCCTTCCACAAAGCTGTTTGCCAGCTGCCGCTTTGGGAAGAAGGGGGAAAAGCAAGGGAGGCCCCAACAAGCAGGATCGGAGGAGCTGGTTTGAGGGAGCCACTGGGCTGGTCCCTGAATGAGAATGAATTTGGGTTCCCCCCATCTGCCCCAGCATGCTGAGCTCACGGACCCGAATTGGCTAAGGGTGTCTTGCCCAACTGCTTTCCCATGGGAAAAGCATCCTGCAGCGTTACCTGGGGAGAGCGGGGAGCTGCTGTGCCGGCTGCCGAAGGTCTGGGGGGGCCCGGGGATGTAGGTGATGCGGTCCATGGTGGTGGCAGAGGTGCCAGGGGTAGGGGGCACGAGGACGGGCAGGTGTGGCACTTGGGACAGGTCGATGATGCCTGGAGAGAGAAGCGAGAGCGCTGTCAGGATGATGCTGAGCTGCTGCAGCGTGGCCGCGCTGGAGCGGGGAGCGATGCTGGGGAGGGTTGACCTGTCCCACTGCTCTGGCACAGCGCAAGAGGTGCCAGCGCACACACGGCCCCCGGGTGCTGGTTGTCAGGGGAGGGGACCCTTCTGTGGGCAGACACAGCGTGTCCTGCTGCTGGGAATAAAGGGGGGAAACGCTGAGCTCTATCCCTGCTGAACAAGGGGGCTGCAGGCAGCGCCAGCCTGAGACCAACGCTGCTCTGCCTGCGGAGGGGCGGGAGCACCATACCCCGCGCACTCCCCAGCACGCTCGGCTTTTTGTAGAATCACAGAATCTCCCTAGATTGGAAAAAGATCTGTAAGATCATCTAGTCAAACCATTAACCTGTCACGGACAACCCACCACTAAACCATGTCCCTGAGCACTGTATCTACACGACCCTTAAATACCTCCAGGGATGGGGACTCCACCACTGCCCTGGGTAACGCGTCCCAGTGCCTGATGACCTTTTCAGTAAAGAAATTCTTCCTAATATCCAATCTAAACTTCTCTTGGCGCAACTTGAAGCCATTTCTTCTTGTTCTATCACCTGTTACTTGACAGAACAGGTCGACTCCCACCTCTCTGCACCCTCCTTTCAGGTAGTTGTAGAGAGCGATAAGGTCTCCCCTGAGCCTCCTTTTCTCCAGGAAAGCCATAAATCCTTCTGGGAGTGTATTTTAATCTCCAAAGGCCAGCAGGGAAGCGCTCCCATGACCCAAACCCAGAGCTGCACGTAAGGAGCTAAACTAAAGTTACTAAAGTAACTAAAGATGGCAAAAAGAGCATCAAAGTCCCTCCACTGTCATCCACGCTGATCGGCCAAGTTCCTACACCGCTGGGTGATGAGCCCTTGGCCCCAGCGCTGGAGCTGGCACTGCTGGCCTGACCCAGTCTCCTCCTTCCCAAATGCCCCCAAACCCCCAGATGGTGCCGTGCTGGGAGGACCTGCTGCATAGTTGAGGGCGAGGGAGGGCTCCCGGGGCGACAAGCCGCGCAGCATGTCCGCCCGCTGTGCCATGGCCGTGGCTGCGGCGTTGTGGTGCATCTGCTGGGACGTGATGTAGTCATTGATGATGGTCTGTCGGTTCTCCATGGCGGCCGTGTCCGGGTAGCCCCGGATGAGGTATGGGGGGTAGAGGTGGGGGTACGTGGGGCTCGGAGCCAGATGCCGTGGCAGGTAGTAAGCAGCAGCTGGGAGAGAAAAGGATGGAGACATGAAGTGCCTTTCCCCAGAGAGCTCAGGCTTTCAGAGCATAACAAGGAAAAAAACAATCCCAAACAAGACTGTGTTCCCACTGAAGGTACCTGCTTCCAGTTGGATTCCCCTCGGGATGGCAGCGGGGTCAAAAGCCAGCGGGATGTGTCCTCGGTACAGGTCGACCCCGCTCACACCACGGAGCAGGTGCTCGTACGGGGAGATGGGGTGGTGGTGGTCGGGCACAGGGGCATGCGGAGACTTGGAGTTGGTGAGCTCTCTCGATGTGGGGGTGATCTTTCTGTCCTGGGACACGGGCTTCCCAGCAGTGATGCTCCCTGCAGTGAGCAGAAGGAAATGAGTCAGACACTGAGCGCCGTGGCCAAGCCGTGTCCCCAGGGGGTGCCTGCAGCCAAGTGTGTCCCCTGGGGACACTCGCAGCTACCCTGAACTCAGGGGACCTTTCCCTCCTCCCTGCACTGCCATGCCACGTTACGCCACCAAGGCCGAGGTGGGCCAAGTTCCAGTCACACCCGGGAGGAGAAGCCTGTCCCCAACCATCCCTCCACCCCAGCACATCCCTGTCAGGCCATCTGTGAGTTCATCCTGGTCCACATCAGCAGCCCCGGCATGAGGAGTTCACCACTGCCAGGCAGAGCCGGGGATCCTGAAACTCCCAGCGATGGTGACGAAACACAGTTCAGAGCGTTCGAGCACCCACCACCCTCTGGAGCCGTAAACTCTTTCCCAGCTTACGGGAATCATAGAATCATAGAATGGTTTAGGTTGGAAAGGACCTTGAAGATCATCGAGTTCCAACCCCCCTGCCATAGGCAGGGACACCTCCCACCAGACCAGGCTGCCCAAGGCCACGTCCAGCCTGGTCTTGAACACCTCCAGGGATGGGGCCTCAACAACCTCTCTGGGCAACCTGTTCCAGTGCCTTACCACCCTTAAAGGGAAGGGAGGTTGGATCATGTCAGGGACTTCTCTTGGCGCTCCCAACCTGAGCTGGGCATTGGTGGCACTTCTCACCCAACCTGGGACAAATGTCACCAGCTCGCGTGTCTGTAACGGCAGGCTGAGGACAGTGGCTGACACAGAGCCACCCCAAGCAGCATGACCAAACCCCTTGAACACCAAACGCTGCCCAGGCCTGGCTCGGGGAGCAAGGAGCAGCCCCCTTGGCCGCATCCAGACAGATCCAGCCCTGTCATTGCCGACTTTAAAACAACCTTGGCTGCAACACGGGCCACGGGAAGTGCCACTCCTGCTCCTGTCACAAAGCTTGGCATCTCCGCATGGCTCCTAATAAATCAAACCTACCGTTGGGGCAGAAGGAAAGCTCAGGCAACTCAAGGAAAGGTGCCTTCCAACTCTGACCCAAGCCACAGGGACTTCTCCTGCAGATCCTCTGCACCCCAAAACCCTGTGAACTCTGGACATGCACAAACTCACCCTCCCACTGGAATTTTGCAGTTTTTCCCTCGGGAACGCTGCCCACCGCCTGGGCGCTGCCTCCCCTGCCTTGTGCTCACCGTACGTGCCCGTCTCAAAGAGCTGCCAACATCTGAAGGCTTCCCCCAAAATGATTGACCTAACCAGGGTGACAGCAGAAGCTGCTGCAACGGGACACATTGACCGCGGAGAGCTGGAGAGCAGCCAGCGGAGATTGACGGGGGAGGCTTTTCGGAGGAGCTCTGCACTGCACAGCCCCATCTCCCGCTCCTCGCTGGGGAGGAGTGTCCTGGCCTCGGTTTTCAGCAGACTGCGACGTCTTGTGCTGCACAGCCCCGAATCACAACTCTTGGGTCAGGACAAGGATTTGCAGGCGGGAGGTGCAAAAGGCCCCAAAGCAGTTACGTGCAGCTAGCAGGCATGGTGGGACAAGGTGCCTTAGGGAATGGCTTCAGCACTGATATTGGCCACAAACGTGCCACGAAGCAAAAGGGGTTTTGTGCTCTGGATGTGAGCGTGTCTCACCAGATCGCTGAGCCCAGCCCAGGCACGCGCCTGCTCCCTGGGACCCCCAGGTCTGGCTCTGAGGGCAGGAGACAACTGATGCCACGGGGCATGGGCAGACCCTGCCTGGTGCCAGCAGACGAGGCGGGGAGGTGGCAGATCCCAAAGACCAGCCGCACTGCCCGGATCCACTGGCTTAGGAAAGGTTAGATGTTCCTGGAGGTGAGGCCCTCGGGTGCCCAAGGTTATGGATGAGCATAAACACACGAGGTAGGCAAACACACGCACCAGATCGGTGAGAAGTGTGAAGATCCCCCCACCCGGTGCACCAAGCGCTGCTTTCCTGCCCGCCTGTAGAAACAAGGGCGCCCTGGGCCAACGCTGGGACAGGGAAGACACTTTTGAAACACCATCAGCTTCACCAGCCATGGTCCAAGTCTCCCTTTGGTCACCCCGTTGCAGACGTGGGGTGCCCTCGCAGCAACGGTGTGAGCACCCCCAGGAAGGGAGCTGAGCCCCAGCCGTCCCCGGCAGCTGCCCCAGTGCCGTGAGTCAGCCGTGGCCGCGGGCAAGAGTGGGTGCGGGGTGCTGGGGAGAACGGGTTTGACGGGCACCTGCTGGGAATGGCTCGGGCAGGTGGGGTCAGCAGCCACCTCCTGCGCACCTTGCCCACTCGGCTTGCTAGAAATGTTAGCATCAAATAAAAGGTTTGCCAAGTACCTTCGTGCTGCCGCGGCGTGGACTCTCGTGTGGAGACTGGAGACCCTCTGTGCAAGTGGGTGCCGAACGCCGTGGTGTGCCCTGCCTGATGGTCCTCGTAGGCGAGGGCACTTTGGTGGGGCTTGCCCGGTTCGGGTACAATCACAGGAGCCCCTCTGGCAATGGAGCCACCCGAGTTTGTCACCGGGCTTGGCCTGTTTTTCAGGCTCTCTTCATAAGCTCTCTCCAGATTCCTTGGGTCTTGGATGACGTCCAGTGAGTGGACAGAGTGAAAAGTCCTGCCGGGACTGCCGATGATGGACCGCACATCATGCTTTTTGGTACTCGAGGAGGAAGAGCCGCTGTCGTACTTCAGTGGGGTACCCTGGCAACAGAAGGCAGAGGGGACATCAAAGGGGCATTGAAGAGAAGGGGATGCAGCGACCACATCCCACCAAGTTTCAATGGGACTCGTGTTTCCTTGTTCAACGGGTCACAACACCAGTTTACTTGGTCAGATGGCAACAGCCATCAGCAAAGCAGAGATAATAGCTCTGCACGGCGCAGGGCAGGGTGGAGTGCCCATCTTGCATGTCTTGTTGTGCTCCAACAAGATGATGATGAGTCACTGCCGAAGGCTGGCTGTGCCCATCACGCCTCTCTCCTACACACACTGTGAAATGAGGTAGGACTACGAGGTACCATGGGAACCCTCCAAATATTTGGAGCCCAACAGGAGACAGCATGCCACGTTTCATCCTAACTACTGGCCTCACTGGGTTGACACTTGTCCATCAAGGGAGGAGACCAAGATTACGTGCACCCAGCATCGCAACTGCCGAGGGCACCAAGTTGACTCTGGCCTTGAACAAGGGCCAAATGCGTCCCCTTCTGTGCACGCACGTGGATGGAGCATCACTTTCTTAACGTGTCGGGGGTGCTGAGCTCCCTTCCCTGGGTTTTGTGCTTATCCATTGGGAAGGATCATAAAATGGTTTGAGTTGGAAGGGACCTTTAAAGATCAAAGGATGGGGAAGGGCAACCTGTACCCAAGCAGAGCCTCAATTCTGCCCAGTGATGTGTTTGCAACTCGAAGCCCTCTCTGCTCTCCTTTTACCTTGGGAATGGTCCCCAGGGTCTTTGCGAGTACAGCTGCTGGAGTAGGACCAGTCTCATTCGCTGTTCACCCCACACTCACCTGCGTGATGGAGCCTTCCTTCAGAGGTCTCGCCAGAGAGATGTCCGGTGTCCGCCTCAGCTCCTCCCGGGGAATCTCATGGATTGATCTTCCTGCTTCTTTCACCGTGGCCACCAGGCCTTCATGGGCCGGTTTCATTTTCAGAGGAGTAAGGCCCTCGTGAGACCTGACCTTGTAGGCATCAGATAAATCCCTCGGTGGAGTGTTTTCCCTCTTGAGCTGTTTGGCTTCTCTTCTGAGGTAGTCCTCATGGGCCTCCACGTAGGACCGAGGTATTCCTGCAACCCCCAAGCAGACAATGGAAGCAGAGGGTGATTCCCCAGCCAGACACTGAACTTCCATTCCCCGTGCGGATGCTCAGTTCAAGGGGGTCTCTAGTTAATGCATGTAACTTGGGGACCGGTACCCAACTGAGCACACAGAGCAGCTATATCATGGATGTAGCTGGACCACCTCACATCTACCACCACTTTCTGGACCCATTTCACACTAGTTTCAACCTTCCTTAATGTGAGTCACTGAGAATTTTACCCCAGACTTTGATGAGAGCTTAGATTGGTAGAAGTTGAGCAAGACTGAAAATCTCTCTGAGCACATAGCCACGGCTGCAGAGATCTGCACCTGGACCTTGATGTGTCCATCCTTGTTTCCTCCTGCCCTAGCCTGACAACAACAACAAGAGGCCATGCAAGTGAGATACTTCCCCACGTTACCTCTGGCCATCTTCTGCTTGCAGGCTTTACCTTGTGTAATTGAGCCCCGCATGTGATGCTGCTCCTTTAGGTTATGGGGACTGTGTCGGTCTGGAGGGATCGCTCGACCCATGAGACCTAGAAGAGATCCAAGGGGGAAAGTTGGGTTGTGACACAGGAGTTCATTTACAATGAACGCAGGACAGTGTTATCAGGGACTCCTGGGACAAGAAGGAAAAACATCAACAATCTCTAAATTACTTCATTTCTCTTTTTTTAAAATGTGCTTCCTTTTTTTGTAGTCATGACACCGGTCTACCAGGACAGAAACCAAAGGCAAATGGACCATTCTGTGTCCCTTGTTTTCCCATGCTGGTCAGATGCTGTCCTGTTGAGATGTGCTGCAGGGTACCAGCTAACCACTGCCAAAACACGAGTGCACCGTGGGAAGGTGCACCATGTAGACAAGAGACAAGATGAGGTCTAAGTGGGTGAAAGGTTTCGCCCAGACCCACCTTCAATGCTGGCAGATAAGGTATCACGGGCTGATAAGCCTCGGCTGATCCTCCCCTCCATCATATCGTAGGTCCTCTTGGTTCCTGTGGTCTCATGTGAAGCTCCTGAGCTCCTGCTGTCTTCTTTGGGACACTGAGAAGCAGCAACTGCACCTGGGGAAGGGAACACCGAGAAGCACCATCAGGAGCACGGAAAGTCAGCACCGGCCAAGGGAGGGTGTTTACTGCTGTTTGCATGCGTCGCTGAAAGGTCAGATCCCATCCCAGCATCAGCCACCGCTCAGCAACGCCAGAAACATCGCACGAGGTTGGCTTCCAAGAAATTCAGCTGGTGTTTTCTCCCCTCCCTGTCTGCCTCAGACTCCAGAGCTCTGCCTCCCGCTCGGGTAGGAGCATCCACCCTCCCCGGTGGGGGTCAGACGTAGGCAGCGGGACAGCCCGGAGCCAGCGCGGCACTGGTGGGAGCAGCTGCGGTTCCACTGAACTTGGCCCTGTGGGTCTGGGGATTTTTATTATTATTTTTTTTTCCCCTGTTTGTTTTGATTTTTGCTAGACACCTACTGTTTGGGATCTTGGCCAGCCTTAACATTTGCCGAGACACTCCCTGGGTGAGAAAATCAGGAAAAAAAGAGGGGAGAGGCAAAGCTGAGAACGATTCCTTTGAAACAGCAGTGAGCGCGCACAAGAATCGTGAGAGATGGCAAAAAGTCCCACGCGGGACCGATGGGGGAAGCACCAGCGTGATGGGAGGCCACCAACCACCTCCTTGTCTGAACCTGGAGCAGATTCTTCTGCAAATCAACAGTGGACGACTGTCCTGAGCTACAGCCCCCGTCCCTCCGCCCGTGCCAGGCAGCATCGCGCCTGCCGGGGGCAATGGGCATCCAGGGTGTGCAGCGAGCTGTGAATTCAGCAGGCAGTTTCTGATCCAGCCGAATGCCTCGTGTTTATCTAACGAGCTCCGAGCGGGAATGTTGGCTTGGAAAGATAAACGCCTCTGCCCATGGTCCCTGGCCTGGCCGCCCCTGCCAAGGTTTGCCGGTGCCCTAATCCTCCTCTTCATGGGCGGAGAAGGTGGTTATACAATTAGAGAAAACGGAGGAGAAGTTAAAAACATTCATTCCATCGCGGACAATCGGGAACAAAAGTCCTCCTCGGCAAAACCAGTAATTAATAAAATGGGATTATTACAACTTCACACCCACTATCGGTTTCCACAATCAACACCCACTCAATCCAGAAAGGGTTTGGGGCTGCGTGTGGGGAAACAAGAAGGGGATCTCTCCACGAGCCTTCACTTCAGATTCATTTCACAGGAGAAATCCGGGGGTGATGTTCGGGATCAGCCAAGCACCTTGCGGCAGGCATGGGGCGATGTGCCTGCACCCTCTCATCAAGGCACATCTGCTGCCAACAGCCCTTCTGCAGAAGGGGACGTGGTCCCGGGCACCCTTTGTACCGCCGGGAAGCAGGGGGAAGGGCGTGAGGGAGAAGAGAGACTAAACAGAAAGAAAATCACTCCAAACCCACGTCCCTTGCCTTGCAGAAGCCATCAGCAATCATATGCAGAATGAGAATAACCAATCTAGCACAATTCAGCTCGCACATGCTACAGGATCTCGTCTCATTACAGCTCTTTTATTTTAAGCACCCTCATGACACTAAAGAATTTGCAATTTTTTTTCTGCTTGCCAAAATTCATAATCACCAACAATTTCAGATTTCTTATTTAATTTTTTTTTTTAATTTTTTTTTTTTAATTCTTCCGCTCCGGGGCGCGAAGCCTCCGCGGGCTGTCCGGGGGGAAGGAGGCAGGCAGCAGGGCTGGCTCGGCTGCAGGAGCAGGCGAGGTTACTCAGGATGTGATAAATGTTATCGAGCATGTAAAAGGCTGCCGCGGAGAGGAAGGAATTAATTCCTCGTCCGCATCCACGGGGGGTAGGACGAGAGGCGATGGGCTCAGGCTGCAGCCGGGGAGACGGGCTGACACCGATGGACGTGAGCAATGGGGAAGAGTCTGGTCTGCAGGTCTCCTCTGGTGGCCGGAGCGGGATCCCAGCTCTGGGCACAGGCAGCCCTCGCTGCCCGGGAGTCTTCCGCATCTCTTCCCTGTCAGCAATGTTTCTGAGATCAACCTCATTCGACTCCAAGCCCAGGCAAGGGAGATTAAAATAGCTTCTTGCACAAACAAGTCCTGAAATGCTTCCTGTGTCCTCCCTGGTCCGAGCCCTGCCAACTGTCCCAAAGGGCGCCCAGGCACAAGTCTCCTGTGGTGACACTTCTTATCTGGGCTAGAGTTGACAGCGAGCGTGGGCAGGCGTGGGACGAGCCGGTTTCCACGCGGTGGGCGAGAGGGACGGTGCAGAGCCCTGTGCTGAAAGGTCCCTGCGGTCCCAGGGCACGCACAGAGGTGGCATCAGCCGAAGCTTGCGAGTTGTCACCTGTGGCCTCACCTGAACCCTCTGCCTCCAGCCTCAGATGAAACAACCCGCCTGCACTTGTGGGCAAGAGGAAAGGGACTTCTCCTGGACACCCTCCACCTGCAGGACTGAGGAGAGGGCCGGGCTGCCAGGCAGGCCAAGAGGGATGCTCTGTCTGGGTGGGGACGCAGAGGGTTCAGGCAACGCAGCAGCTGACCAGAGATCGCTACTGAGGTGGGCGAGTGCAGGTGAGGTTAGGTTCTGCTCCTTAGTCATCTCCAAATTCAACTGAGAAGAGAGGTGACACACGAGGACGGCCATCCCCATGCACGCCAGAGCACTCGCCAGTATTTTACCCTGCAAGGACGCAGGGCTGCGAGGCTGCGGTGTCTGTAACTCATCTCTTCTTGACCTCAGCTGCGGGCGAGGAAGAGCCCGGCTCCGTGCCAGAGATGCCCGGCCCAGCACACGTCGAACGGCACGCGCAGAGGAGCTGCTTCCAGCTTCACTGGAGAGGAACATCTGCTTATCTCTAACGGGAGCCACCGGGGCTCGCAGAGCAGCTTTGATGGCCAGTGCTGCGACGGGCTGAGCAGGCGCAGAGCAGGCGGGAGCAGCTGGTGACTTCAGGCTGATGCTGTCGACGCAGCGAGGCACCGCCGGCATTTACCGAGGAAGCGCGTTACCATGCAGCGGGGGTGCGAGCTGCAACACGGCTTTCAGGTCTCTCCAGAGCCCTCTCGGGAGCAGCCCGGCTGCTCACCCGGCTTTGCTTTCCCGTGCTCCCGTTGCGCTGCTCCCCGGCCGGGCAGGGTCCGCCCGCTTAACAAGTGACACCGTCTGCGGCGGCGGCAGGTCTCACATCCCAGACGGGGCACCGGGCAGGTCCCTTGGGGTCCTCAGCGCTTCTGGGCGATAGCAGGCGGTGACAGGCCAATGCACCCCACAGACAGGCTCCTTGTGGGATGTGGGAATGGCTTCACCCCCTCCAATAGCTACAGATGCTGTAGCAAAGCTCACCAGATACTGAGGCGTGGTGCTGCTGGGCCCAGGAGCTTTCCTGCAGGACACCCCCGTGCTGGGAAAGCTGCACAGTGCCGATAGGAATCTGATGTCCGAATAAACCTTTATGCCAAACTGCCTAACTTGCCTCCATCTTTCATGTCCTTGAGTCCCACCTCGGCCCAAGAGCTTGGGGATGCTCTCATAGTGTTTTTGGACAGACCCCTCCTGCACAGGGGTGACAGGGATGAAGGCAATACCTTCCCATGTGGTCCTCTCCTCTCCCCTGCTCCCCAAAACCAACCAAAACGACAGATCCTGTCCATGGCCATGGCCCCATCGTGACCCTGCCCACTGGGCAAAGCTGCCTCCAAGGCAAGATCACCACTCGGGACGGAGGGAAACCCAGCCGGGCTGTAGGCAGGTGGGGCGGGAAGGGAGAGAAACGATGCTGGAAGCAAAGACGCGAGGCCGACCTGTTGCACTTCGTCAGCCTTTCCTCAAATAGCTCCCGACTCCCAGCCCCAGCGGCACAAAGCCCCAGCGCCTGCCCTAAAAAGGCAGAGGACTACGACTTACCCTCGTAGGACAGCACGTGGCCTTTCTTCCCTTCGTAGATGACATGTCCTTTGGGCATGGCATCCTCTCTCGCCTTCTCTGCTCTGCTGGGGCTGTCTTCTCCGATTATCCTGGTAATGGTTCCTTTGTACAGCACTTCTGCCGGGGTGCCCTTGGAAAGCCACCAAGATCCATATTTAACAGTGTCACAAGCAATTAAGCGAGCGCGCGCACAGGGACAGGCTGTTCCCCGCGGGAGGCTGAGCGGAGGCAGAGCGTGGCCCGGCCTCCGCTTCCTGGCGCAGCCAACAGCGCGGGACTTGCAGCTTAATTATTGATGAGGACGATAACGAGGAGCGGTAAAAAGGTACGTGATCTGTGCGAGGCTGCTGGGAAGAGGCGGGGGGGTGAGGACGGCGCAGATCTCCAAAATAGCCACTCTATGGCCCCGCGTGTTTCGGAGTAAGCTACCCTGCTCATCTCCACCCCGCGGGTTTGGGGGGACAGGGCTGGGGACACTTCGGTGATGGCAGGGACCGCTTGAGCATTAGCTTTTCCCTACAGTATTTTCCCAGCTTGGTACAGGAGCCATGGAGACGTCCTGCACATCTGCTGGCAGCACGCGTGACCTTCGGAGAGGCGGCAGGTGTCAACAAGACCGGTCCTGGAGCAGGTCAGGGAGCGAAGCCCGCCATTTAGCTCTCCAACAGAAACAGGATCGGGCTCCTTACACAAACTGGTGTGAACCGAAACCTCTCTTTCCCCAGAGGCACACAGCTCACAGCCACCTGCCCCTCTCCGAATCCCCTTCGTAACACCCAGAGCTGGATGTCCCTGAAGACATCGCTGGTGACTGACACCCCTCTGCCATAGCAACCTGTTGGTGCTGACCAGGAACAGCCACCGTGGGGTGACAGTCCCCCACCCCATGGCAGGGAAGGTACAGCGATGGCTGTCAGAGCAAAGCTCTTGACTGACACCCGCTACTCTGCTGGTTTAACCCCACCAACCCCCACGCTCCTGGGAAGCCCTGGGGAAGCAATGCCCCAGCCAGCTGTGCTGGCGCTTCCAGGTTGTACCAGTTCCCCACCCCAGCTTGGAGATGCCCCTGCTCTGTACCAAGCCCTCTGACCACCAGCAGTCCCCAAAACCCCGCCGCAGCTGCTGGGATGTACCGGCGTGCTGGTTCAACGCTCTGACTGTTCGCCCTCGCAGTACACCCGGTACTGGCTTTCCCCGCCGCCTCTCCCAGCCCCAGGTAAGTCATCTTCCCTCCGCGGACGTGCTCAGAGGGGATTTGAAAGCAAGTGATGACAGATGGCTTCAGAGCAGAGAGCATATATTCAAGATCTGCCTTCTGCGAACCGGATGACTAATTCGAGATCAAATATCAGCTCTGGTACCCGGAGCTGCTGCCGGAATGGGGGGCTCCTCCTCCCCATCGGGAACAGAGGGATGCAGGCTGCTGGGCCAGCAGGAAAGGCAGGTAATGCCCTGGGACGGGGCTTGGGACCTTATTCCCGAGCCAAACAAAGCAATCTAGGTGGATGTAAAACAGCGTCTCAGCAAGTTCTGCCCATCTTCTGATCTCTGGCACATGGTGCACTAGAGCCTTCGTGCCCACCCATTGCTGCTGCAGGGGCACAGGAGGGGATGGAGCGCGGGTTATTTACAGCCCTCAAGCATCTGCTCCGGGCAGCCGCTGGACACAAGGCACCAGGCAAAATAAGCCTTTGCTCCGGGCCAGGATTCAGGTCCAGGTCCCCAGGGCCAGAGGGAACACGGTCACCCTCCTTGAAGGAAGCAGGCAAAAAAATCTGAGCGCGAGTGGCTTTAAATATCTGAACGATGGCCAGATAAAATCCCCACGGGAAACAGATTTTTTATTTTTTTTTTTTAATGTTCTCCGCTCTGTTACCAGATGAGCAATAACTCACGCTGCAAAAAAACTATCGCCCGCTTGCCAGCTGCTCTTCTGAAGATGGATGGTGGAGATTAAGGCCAAAGTATCTTCCTGCTCGAGAGAGAGCCTTTAGGCAGGACCCCCAGCACAGCACGCTCAGCCCTGGCAGGAGACCTCGCTACCTTACATGCAACTGGCAGCCTCCCCCTCTCCACCCGACGGGGCCTTCCACCCATCTTCTCCTTCTCTCCGCTCCACGTTCTTGCCCTGGCAACATTATTTTCCCAGAGCCATTTAAAGCTGCTTTCGCCTCTGTTCCTGACAGCTACGAAAAGCAAAGGGAGGGGGGGGGGGGGTTGTTNTCTTCCGCAGGCTCGGCTCACGGGACAGGGCTCGCGCCAACGCCAGCGCAGGCCGTTTGCAAAGGCTCTGGCCGCAGACGTCTCCGAGGGGCTGCGCGGGACAGGAGCATCGCACAGACACCCCCGTGCCGCACCCTCAGTGCGCCCCGCAAACCCCCGGTCCCCGCGCCCAGCACCCAGGATGAGAAAACCCACTGAAGATGAGGGACCTACGTGTGTGATGGACCCTCGGTAGGTGATGGGCGACTCCGGAGGGGGTCTGGATGTGGGTGTTCCCTTGGTGATGCTCCCTCCCGAGGCAGAGCCGAGGGAAGTACCTGTAGGACACAAAGCCGGTGAGCTGGGGCTTGGATTTGCTGTTCGGCACAAAACCTGCGGGGCTGAAACTGCTGACTAAGCGCAGGATTGGACCCAGTCTCTAGCAAGCGGAGGTACTGGAGGGAAAGCACTCCAAGAGAGGTCAGTGTTAAATCCCACGCCTTGCAGAGCTCTTCCCACCCCATCCCCCGAGGGACCCAGCCCTGCGAGCCCGGGGCTGGGAGGTGGAAAACATGGGTATTTTGAGGCTATCAGCTCCCTGCTGCCTTGGTGGAGAGGGCAGGCAGATCTACGGGCCCCGGGAGAAAGCACAGCCTGTCTCAGCCTCTCCTGATGCGATCAGAGCAGATCTCCGGCGAGATGTGGCTTGGGGTGGTTTGAGTTCATTTGCTCATTAGCTGTGCCGGGTTGGAGCCAGGCCACCGCGCTTGTGCATCCGACTGCCTTAGTTGGGGGGTTTCATGAACCAGAATTTGCACTTAAAAGCAATACCTTCACATTTATTTTTTTCTGCCAAGGTAATGGGAAAAGAAACAGGGGAGGGCTACATCGAAACGAAGTGTGGTCCCTGCCCAGTGGGAGCAGCTACAGTGAAGAGCCTGAAAACCAGTTAACGGCATTTAAACAGGTCTTGCTTTGTCTTAACCAACAGATTTTGGGGTGTCCCTCAAACACAAAACCTCTACCGGGATCAACGCCGAGGCCCTGATTTGGGGAGATGGGTAGAAACATTGAGACACTGTACAGAGCTGTCCGCCTCCCTGATGGCACCGCTGGAGAAAAGGGGCAGAGAGACCCCTTCAGCTGAGCGCAACCCCAGAAATCAATCCCGAAATCACCGGGCAGCCTCAGCCAGCGCGGCGTTCGCCAGGCTTGGCAGTGCCAGCAGCCCTCTCCCCTCCCGCAGCCGGGGCACGCGCCTCCCGCCCCCGGCTCCTCACCCCGCAGGATGGAGCCCTCCTGGGACGGCTGCAGAACCAGACTTTCCGGCTGGCCGGCCTGGCTTCTAGGAGAAAGTTGTTCCTGCTTTACTCCAGGAAAAGGCACTGGAAAACATTAACCACGTATCAGCGTAGGCGCAGGGCACGGGGCCGCAGCCCGCGGCCGCTCGAGGCTTTCATCTCTGCCAGCCCCGGGTTGGCACCTCCTTGGCGCCTTCGCCGGCCCCGCCGCTTTGGGATGGCCTTCACCATGGCCGCGGCGGTCGGCAGAACACACAACCGCCGGCGAGCAAAGCCAGGCCGTTGTTCTCGCTCTGGGAAAGGCACCGCGGGGCGCTGCCCACGCCGGGAACGGGGCTGGCATTGAAAACCCAGGGCTGGTTTATAACAGGACCCACGCACGTGGGGAAATAGGGCCCGGCTTCCCCCTCCCCAGACTCAGTCCTGCTCCAGCCCCTCCTGCTGTTAAGAAATGCTTCCAAATCTGCAGACTAAACACTTTCTTTGTTCACTTCAGGCCATTTACTCTTTATCCTACCAGCCCGGGGAGCGGCAATATATTTCCTTCCTTCGATCACAGTATTAGCCGCCGGAGGGTATTTATAGGCTGAGGTGCGTCCCTGACCGAGCTGCCGCTTTCCCATACTGCACAAATTTAGCTCCCTCTGTCTCTGCTCTCCCGATGAACTAATCCTTTCATCCTCTTAGCAGGTCCCTCTGCACTCCCTCGCCGTGTCCTGTGCTCCTCCTTTCCCCTACATGACCAACGAGCTTGTTCCCCGCTGCTCCTGGAGCACGTCGGAAGTCACTCGCCTCCCAATTCCTTACCCAGTTTCTTGGGATCCATGGTCAGCGGCAGGCCCATGGTGATGGAGCCGACGGGGACCTTGGCGTGCTCGGAGCTGTAGGGCGTGTGGAGCTGGATGGGCATGCCCTGCGGTGCGAGAGGAGAGGTCAGGAGCGGCTCCCGGTCCCTGCGGGGCATCCCCGGCTCCGCACACCCGACACCCTACCTGGGAAATGGATCCGATGGGTCTCTCCAGCACAGAGGGGTGCTTGGTGGAGGAGATGAGGGGAGGCGGGTTGGAGATGCTCGCTAGTCTCTGCAGCCCCGAGCGAGAGCTCTCATGCAGGTTTAGCGGGATGGGGTGTCCTGTACGAGAAACACAAGCGTTAGCAAGACCGAGGGAAGGCAGAGGGGCTGCAGCTACGGGAGAGAAAAGGGGCAAGGGAGGGAGCAGGGGCTGGACGCGGTGAACTGGCCGGCGGTGAGCCTGCACTAGGATCCAAGTCACACGATCATTTTGGAAAGGACTGGAATAGTTTAAATTATTGCCTCGTCCCCTCTGCAGCCAGAGGATGTGCTGCGCCCGACTTGTCTGCCCTCCAGCTGGAGAGGGAGAACGCAGCGAGGGCTAAAACCTGCCTGACTTTGCAAGAGAGCAGCGTAGGGAGCGCCCACACTGTTCTGTGACAAATCACATCCCTTAACCTGCCCCGGCCAGAGCTGGGGGACCCACCTGGCCACCCTCAGGACGCTGCATTAGCCGCCGGGGAGCTCCATGCCAGGTCAAAGCAAGGTGTTAACAGGTTTCTGCTGAACCACCTCTTTTACCCCCCAAAAAGCTGCACTGATTTAAGAGCACGACCCGTGATACTCGCTGCAGCCACAGCCTCTGTCCTCAGCCCCAGGTAAGGATGGAGGACACATGCCACGCAGCCGGTGGCTTTTACTTGCCTGGTGGGTTATACTGAAACAAGTGGGGCTCCGCCTGGGGAGAGGTTTTGATCACATCCCGGGAGTAGGACAGGACAGGGGGCCAGCACGAGGCAGCCGTCGGCTCCGCGCTCAGCTTCTGAGCCTCTGCGATGGAGGAGAAATGCACGGACTTTTCTGCGAGGGAAACAGAAAGCAAGCAGCTCGCTGAGCGGTCCCTGCGGGCACGGGCGGGGACGTCAGAGCCAGCTGCCGGTGTGGGGAAGTTCAGTCCGAGCTGGCCATGAGATAAGGCTGAACTCCCCATCCAAAATAAAAAGAAAAAGCCGTGATTTGACAGCGTTTACTCTACATAGATGCTTAAAGTGCAGTGGGGAGGACGGATGTCCATGTTGGTGACTCTGCCGGTGCTTGCTGCCAGCCGGGACCTCCATGGACATCCCACCCCACCCAGGAGAGATGGCACTCGGTGCGCAGCCAGAGCAGCGACTAACCCCAGCAGCCCGTCACTGGGACGAGCGCAGGGTCCAGCTCCTCACCAGGGCTTGGCCACATGCAGACCACCCCTGGGCAGACGCTGGGTGTGCCCACAGCTCCACATCAGCCACCACGGCAGGGCTGGGGGGATTAATGATGATCCTGCCAAACCCTTCACTGAGGTTAAAGCCAAGAGGCATCAATGTCGGCAATCCCCCTGGCACGCAGGGGATATCCAGCAGGCACCAGCTCACTGGTGACAACATGGTCTGCAGTGGGCAGATGGGCATGGGGCGCCCGGGGAGCTCCAGGCCACTGCCAGGGACCACTGCGCACCGGCACGCCGGGAACAAGCTCATCCCCACATCATATTGCGACGCGAAAGCTCAGCCGCTCTTCAAGGATGGCTGCCAGCTATAAAGCATTTGCAGGCTGTGGGAAGTGGCCAGAAACAACGACATCAGCTTCTTGGACAGCAAGGGAATAACGTGCAGTGCCTGAAGTGACCAGATGTTCTCCAAACACCTGGGACAACCGCGCTGTACGAGGCTCTCAAAGGCAAATGAAGATCAGGGATGATCTTTGCAGGATGACCTGACATCTCTGCAGGGAGTGGGGTGGTTTTCTGGTCCTCTGCAAGACACCAAGGCTGAGGGCAGGAAAGCCTCCTCCAATTATCTGGCACAAGGTCCACTGGATGCCAGGCTGGGCTCACCCTGGCTTTCAAAAGGCTGATCAGAGGCCAAGAAGTGCCTAATGATGGAGGAGCCGTGGTGGGGACACCTGAACTCTGCCGTGCTCTGCAGGGCGCGGGGGAAAAGAGGGGCTTCACCTGCATCAGCTCCATCCCAAGTACATCCTCGCGCTTTGCTGAGCAGATGAGACAGCCTTTTCCGGATGGATTACAGGCAGGTTTGGTAGGATTCGCTTGTAATCGATAAACACTTAATTTTGCACCGCCCTTCTTCCCCAGACCCACCTGCATAACGTCCGCATTGACCAGAAATTAGAAACTGCGCAGTAAACAATAGCAATCACAAATGAACCCAGACTTTAACCATCAATTTTTGATAAAAATAGATGCCTGAATCCTGCTAAGACTAATAATAGGGCAAGTAGATTATCAGAGGCCCAATTTAATGAGGCTTTACTGCATTATCATTATTAATGCTCAGTGTACTCAGAAGCTGGGAGATTATTCTTGTCCCCTTCAGTGAGAGAAGAAATCCATTATGGGCACACAGAGGTGTCCAGGCACACACACCTCCGCAGCCTGGCGGGGCCGGACCTCAGCTGCGGCCTCTTCTCTCCCCACACTGGGATCCCAGAGAAGATCCCTTCATCCCGCCAGCACGGGGGAACCCAGGCACATCCTCCAGACTGATGGAGAGTCCCCGGCACGTCCGCACTCCCTGAGTTTTCTCCCCTCCAGCTCAGCCCCGCTCGACTCCGCTCACGCGGGGGCGACCGGCGCTGGGATGTCCCAGCTGAAGATCCTCTCTGATGCCAAGGCACTGTCATCAAGGCTACGTGCACCCTGGATGCCTCTCGGAGAGCCCTGTCCTCCTCCCCTCCCCGCGGGAGCCGTCCCCTCCCCTGCGTGCTCCTCCAGCCTGTGAAATGCGGCCAGTTCCTAATTGCCCCCGCATTAGAGGGTGGCTATAACTCAGCCAGCTTTTGATAAAATAGCACTTATGTGGGGAAGACAGAGTTCCTATTACCGTTTATCAAGCCCCTGGAATGGGAGCGAAGGAGTCAGAGTTTATATGATCCGTCATCCAAATTAATGCTCTTGGCTCCCCGTCGCCTACAAAGGCCAAATGAAACACAACTAAATCAACACAAAACATACCGCTGGCGTTCAGAACCGCCGAGCGATAACCAAAGATATGCCCGACGGCGCGTCGGCAACGGGGCAAGGGATCCGTCTACCTGTCGGGGAGATCCAGGCAGGGCTGCCTGCCTCTGCCTCGGCCCCGCGATTAGCAGCTCGTCTTGGAAGGCAGAGGAGGGGAGGGCAGCGCTCAGGAAGGTACGGCTCTCGGCTGGCCGCCCTCCAAGCCGATACGGCCCCGGCCAGCGCCTGCGAGGCAGCCAACGCCTCGGCCAGGATGTGTGCGAGACTCGGCTTTGAAGCGGGTCCAGAGCGGTGTGAAGGATGTCGGTCTCTGGAGCGGTTGCAAGAGTTCAAGCTCTCTTATCGAGCGGGGGAGGAACGGGAGTACCTGCTCCGGCGGAGCCAGCCCCTTGCTAGGAGGCGGCACGCACGGGGCTGCTCTCCTGAGGGCTGCGCAGGCTCTGACGGACTCTCCCGTTTAACGCGAAGCCCATCTAGAGGTGGTGTGGCAACGCGATGTCTGCAGTCTGGACGCCTGCCACTTCACTGGGACGCCTCGGAGAGGAGGGGAGGGAAAGGACGTACGCAGATTTGCCAGGACTATCTGGCTATCTCCCCTCTAACCCCTGATCCACAGCCGGGATGTGCTCCAAGAGGCAGAGACAGCGCTAAGCAGCTGCCCGAGTCCGTACCCGCGCTGAGATCAGGGCTTTGGGGGACTTGATTTCTCCCCTCGAGGTGACTCTCATCACAAACCTGCTAGTTTGCAAATGGGAGCTGCGTTCCCACCAGGAATAGAGAAGACCAGCCTGTGGTTCCTTAGGGTGCATGTGGAGCCCAGAGCCACGCTGGTACCCAGCACGCACACACAGCCACGCAGGGTGCGTAGCAGCAGCCCAAGACCTGCTGAAGTGTTTGCAGGGGTGGGCATAATTAGTTTCATTAACACGGAAGATTCATTAACACTACAGAGGCGTGAGAGGAGAGAACAAAGTCCTTCATATCATTCGTGCTTTGCAGAGAACAAAGCCATAAAAAAATCCACCGGGGTGCCGGATCCTTGCATTTAATAATGGTGCCAACCGGTCGCAGAATGGCACAGTTAATCTCCAACCCCTAAACCCTGCCTTGTACCTAACACACATAAATCTGCCTCACCTCCTCATCCTCCTGCGGCCAGGAGGAAGCTGGCGCCGCAGCACTGGGACGGCGGTGACGCAGAGCTGTGGGTTGGAGCACTGGCCGTGCCACCCAGCTCACCAGGAACCGAGCCGTGCAAGACCAGATCCACACAGGATTACGGCGCAGGAGGAGATCAAACCCGATCGCCCGCCGCCGCAGGGGAGAGCAGGAGGGGAACTGCTCCGCCTGGGCAGCAAACACGAGCGCAGCAGGACGAGATCAGCTGGAGGTGGGACTTCAAGGGTGGCAACACCATGACTCAGGGGGAACTCCCCTTCTTTCAAGGTGAGCAGTCACCTTCCTTGCTTATATGTAAAACGTTCTGGAGGTGTGATGCACACATGGCGCTATTTATTGTTTAAAAAAAAAAAAAAATCTGGCCAAGTGCCAGCAACCAACTCTTCTTGAAAGCACACTGTTCCATCCAGAAGGACATGACAGCTTGAAGAATAAATACCTGGGCCCGGACACTGCAGAGCAAGCTGCTAAGATCCCGGCTGCCGGAGGCTGAACTAGCGCAGCAATTTTCCAGCAAAGATCACAGCCCAGGTCCAGTGCAGATCTGCCTCACCAGGGTAGTCTCACCCACCTTCCATCTCCACGCACAACCAGGTAATTTTCGCAGCTGCGCCCATCCCCGTGCAGGATCCAGCGCCGGGGGACATCGCGCCCCCCCAGCCCGGCCTCCCCACGCCTCTCATCGTGCCACTGGGGACAGCGTCTCATCTTCACACGCGACCGAACCGCAGGCTGGCTACGAGGGGCAGGGACGCAGACTCTGAACTGGAACAGGCTCTGACACTCAGATTAAAAACACATTTAGAGGATGGTCTCATCAGGACTTCCCGTCTCTCCTTAACCTCGATCCCCAGGTGCTCAAGCTAATAACGCTTCAGATGCTCTACGGTGGGAAAACTCTGAATTGCTCATTAGGCAGCCAAACCACATCAGAGCTATTCCGGGGAGAAAGCACTGGGAATCTTTACAGGAACCTTTGGACTCCGAGTCACAGTATTAGCATTGATTTTAAATGAAATAATGGTCCCCGCTGAGCATTAAAAGCATTCTTTATAGAAAGCCAGCAAGGTAGAAAAGAGCCATTGTACCCGGAGCCCTGGCATGCCTCCAGGCCCCTTTGCTCTCAAGTGAATGGCAGAGACGCTAATAAAGGCAATCTTCACCTCCTCAGCGCTCGACACTGGCCCGGTGTTTGCTGTAGGCTCAATGAGACATGATGTACTGTCTAATGAACATGGGAAATTAGCCATGCCTCTCTGGTCCTGCTTCAAGATGCTATTAAAGAGCTTTCAAGGGTCGAAGCCAGCTTCCACCTAAGAGGAGGAAAGCTGCCGGCTGCGTGCAGCTGCCCACACCGGGCATTCTGTGCGGACAAACATGGACCCCCTACCTTCCTTGTCACCCACAGCGGGGCTCCGGCTCTTTCCCCTGGGACTGCTGCTTGGCTGCTGCTGCTCCTTCTCCGCCTGCTGTTGCTGGGCCTGCGGGAGCTTGCTCGGGGGCACGTCCTCGCGGGCAGACTCGTGGGCTTTTGTGATCTGCTGCTGGTAGAGGGCCAAGGCATGGGGAGGCACCTGAGGCTTCACGCTTCCGCTCTGCAATATCCCCTCCGAGAAACCTTCGGAAATCTGCAAAGCAATAAGAATTGGTGACGCTCGCCACGTGCTGTTGACATCCATAACGGTCTTGGAGACATCAAGGTGTTATGAGAAGCACCTGCCCCACGCTATCACTGCAAGTCCTACCATCCCAAACAGGGCTCCAAAGCTCACCAGCCACAGGAGACTAAAAAAGTCCACAACAAAGAGTATCAGTTCTGTGTTGGTGACACTATAGGAGAGCCTCAGACTTTTAAAAACTCTAATCTTTAGTTAAGTGCTTGTAGCTTTTGCCAGAAGCTGCATTATGGCCGCCACATCTTAAGCTGTCACATGGGAAACTGGAAGAGCATCAGGGACAGGTCCTCCCTAAGTACTCAAAACCCAAACGCGGGGATTTCCTCCCTGCCTGCCCTACACTGCTGCTCCTCTGGTGTTGACCCTGGCAATATCAGGGTGCTTTTGGTCACAGCCCAAGCCACTGCTCCAGGAGGAACCATCAGCCTTGGAGAATACATGTTTTTTCAGCACACAGCTACCGGGTAGCCAAAAAAGGGGGACCAAGCAAAGCTTCTGGGCGAGGAAGAGTATGAATGCTTCTTACATGGTAACCTCCGAGAACGTAAGATGAAGAGAGGTGCAAGGCTGGGAAGATGCACGCTCGCTTTTTAAAGCAACGGGAGGCAGCAGTCATGCGGTAACAAGAAGCTTTTTCTGTCCAGACCTCCCACTACTTTCTGATAAAGGAGCTCAAGGGACATCCAAATGTTGCTGGCAGAGTGGCTCCCGCAGCTGGGAACACGCTGCACACAGAGAGCACCTCGCCTGCCGGGGGGCTCCCACCGCCCCGGCACGGCTCTCTGCAGACCACAAGCTTGGCCATCCATAGGGATTTAAGTACATCCTTGCAAACCTGACGCGTTCCACGCAGGGGACGTGGCCCGATGGAAGAGCACACGTAAGGCAGACGTGGCCGCCGCGCTCCCAGTCCCGTCCCTCTCTGGTGGGGTACTCACGATGGGAGGGATGGCAGCAGCACGCTGCTTCAGCTGCTTCAGGTCCAGCGGCTTCTGCGGCGAGGAGTTCAGCCTGGCGTCACTGGTGGCGTTGAGCAGGCTGGGCCGGGGGGACAGCAACCTGGACACAAAACACACACGTCAACCGGGCAATGCTATGGACAAGCTCCAGGTCCCATCGCTCCCCCACGCCCTGTACCCCGTTTTACGCTGCTGAGCCTAGAGGACATCCTCTTCATCAGAGAGGAGCCTGTTGGCCCACTGTTTGCTGCTGGGATTCAAGGCTCTTGACCACATCATGCGCTTGGGCTTCCAGCCCTGCAAGCTGCTGCCCTGGCCCCAAACCTGTTTAGATGGCAACTACCACTCCAAAGATCTCAGCATCCATCACGAGGATGTCTGTCTGACAGGAGGTTGCTCAGCAGGAAAATCTGCCACGCTGCCCAAAGCACGGGGGACCCACAGCCGCTGGGGAGCTGTCTCAACCTTGCCCTTGGTGGGCTGCATGTGTCCCCAGGTCGTTTTGGTCTACGAGGGCCGGCACAGAGAGGAACGCAACCTGGCCCAGCAATGCCCAGTTAGCAACTGGGGCACCTTCGCTGTGGGATGATGAGGCCGAAGGGAGGCAAAGAGCGGGACGGGACTCAAATCCTGCTTGCCAGAGAAGACAACCCTTGCGGGGCTCTGTGCTCAAACAAGACCATCACATCCAGCTCAAGAGGCTCTCAAGCCCTCTTTCCCTCATCCCCTAGGCTAACTGTTTCTAGCAAATCTGCCGTTGTCCAGAATAAACCCGAGGGAGAACTGGAGCCCAGCGCCAGAGCCGGGAGTTACAGAGCAGGGTGACCAGTTCAGATTTCATTTGGGCATCAGATCGCTCTCCGGAGCTCACACGTGGTGCTCGCCCGGCGCTCAGGATCAGCCTCATGCTCCTCTTCAAGGACTGCCTTTTATCAAGGTGCTAAAGCCTGGGCAAGGAACCACGCGCACGTGGCTGGAGCGCTCGGATCACTTGAAAGACGAGAGGCTGGATTTGGATGGGATTTGGTGTTCAGCCCAGCGGCTGTGCAGCCCTGCACCCTCTCCCTTTCTCTTCCCCTTGGCTGTTTGAGTTGCCCGGTAGATACTCAGGCAGCCGCACCGAGCTCCTGCGTAAACAGTGCGAGGTGGGCATCTCCGTGGTGCCACCAAAACGGGATGGGGATGGAGGTGCACGAAGCCCATGGGTCAAACAAGCCCAAGGTGTTCAAGGCCAGGCTGGACGTGGCCTTGGGCAGCCTGGGCTGGTGGGAGGTGTCCCTGCCTAAGGCAGGGGGGTTGGAACTTGATGATCTTCAAGGTCCTTTCCAACCTAAACCATTCTATGATTCTATGATTCTATGAAACCCTCAGTGTGTCCAGCTCCTGAGCTTGTGCCGAGACCCCGGGGACCACGTCTCTCCAGGCCACCTCCCCTTTCTCTCCCTCCCGACTCCCAATTTGTTGAAGCCAGTTCATAGCTTTCAAGCTTTACAGCTTGATTTGTTTATTTTAGCTGTTATTTCACTGCTCTTTTCAGCCTATAAATTTCAAGGTCATTCCGCACTCACCCTTGGATGAATAAACAAGCGTGGCGGGGCCATGTGCGGGGAATAAACTCCTCACGGTGCTGGGACCGCCCCAGCCCTCGCTCTGCGCGGTGCCCGGCACTGGAGGGGAAGGGGACCCACCTCCGGATTGGGACCAGGGTGCTCCCGTTAGGCACTCAGGGGAGATCAGGCGAGGGATAGCAAATCCGAGCTGCTCCCCAAATAATCGCAATGATGTCTGCCCCCGAGGCCGCGTGGGTGTTGTGAAGCCGTGCTGGGGGGGACACGGGGCTCCCGGCAGGGTGCAGCACCCCAAGGACTGCCGAGACACGTGGCTGGGGACAAGGGCACCCAGCACTGGCTCCCGAGACCTTCACGCTGCCGAGCTGCCGGCAAAGAGCTCCTCTTCTGCCACTTCACCCCACGCCAGTGCTGCCAGGCCGGTAACATGTCACCTCGGCGCTGAGACGTGTTCTGGTGCTCACCGGGAGGTGACCGACCCGGCAGTGCTGACCCAGCTCCATGTCTCTGTCACCACCAGTGGCACGGGACACATCTCAGCATCCGTGGTTGTGCTCAGCACCGCTCTCCTCCTCAGCAGCGATGCTTGCAGAACGCGTAGCTAAAGAGCCTTGGGCAGCCTGGTCTACTGGGAGGTGTTCCTGCCTATGGCAGGGGGGTTGGAACTCGATGATCTTCAAGGTCCTTTCCAACCTAAACCATTCTATGATTCTATGATTTTCCAGAGATCGGCAAAGCTTGACCAGCAAGCGGAGTCCTGCCAGCCCTGACAGAGCAGCCACCCCATGCGCTCACGGCGCTGGCAGAGATGCATTTAAGCACCCTTAAGGTCCCTTCAAGCACACTTAAGATCCTCAGGTTTCCTAAAACCCTCCAGGATCCTGACGCTTAGCAAGCCAGAGTCAGTATTAAATTCATCAATATAGAAATCACACAATTTATAATGTCCCTCCCAGCAGATCTTGCACCGGACACAGCTGTCTGCTGGGTGCTGTGCTCTGGAAGGCACCAGCTGGACAACCCTCAGCACCTTCTGTCCACGTGCTGCTAACTTGCAGTCTCCCAAACCCAACCACCAGTCCCTAAACACGGGTGATGGCGTTGGGAGGGACGGGAAAAGGATTTGAGCAGGAAGGGGTCAACAGACACACAGGTGAGCGTCAGCGGCGTGGAAATGTCCCCCCCCTAGTCATGAAGCTTTGGGGGTGACCAGAACACCATATTCCCCAAACCCCTTCTGCCATGGAGACAGGGAAGAGTTTCATTGCCGGATGAGCCAACACGCCGATACGTGACCCAGCCAAACGCAACTCCTCCCACACGCAGCGGTTGTACAAAGATGATGGCTACCAGATTTCCCCGATGGGCTCCTCCAAGCCAAGGCCGCGGCACCAACGTGGCGCTGGCCTGGCACAGCTCTCACACCTACGGCCGAGGCAGCGACCGGGACGCGCAGCGCAGGGGTGGCTCGGTGCAATGCTTACGGGCAGGCGGCTCCCCTCCGCGCTGCAGGTCTGCAGCGGGTGACCGCGCGTGGCCTCCTTCGTGCGTCCCCATCCGGCGTGACCTCCCACTGAACCGCAGTACTGGCAGCGCTAGCAGCAGCCCTCTTGCTGCGTGGAACCACAGACAATTAGCCGCCTTCTTCAGCTTTGACGAGTTAAGGCTGCGACTCCTTATCCCGGACTTGCCTTCGCTAGCGAGGACCCGGGAAAGGCTGTCCCTGCGTCTCACACCAACCCTGCGCCCCTTCCCGCTCGCCGCGGGGACACCCCGGCCACCCTCCGTCCCCTCCTGGGAGATGCTGCAGACAGCTCGGTGCTTTCACAAGCGCAGGGAAGAGCACCCACGCCCCGCCGGCGCTGGGTGGGTGGGCGGGCGAGCATCGGGTGATGCGGTGACGGGGTGGCTCACGCGGCATCTCAGCTGCCTCGTCCTGCTCATCGCAAGTCACGCTGCAGCAGCGGGGCTGCGGTAACTGCCGGCGAGCGAGCGGCCCTTGGCCGGTGGGAAATGCCAGGGAGCAAAGGTACAGCAGGGATGGGCACAGAGTCCGAATGGTGCCGAAACCTCCGATCCGGCTGCAGACCGATCCCGTGGGTGCTCCCGGGCTGGGCAGCACCCGCCGCCGGCATCGGCCGCAGCTTTCCTGTGCCAGCAGGCTCTGCTATCACCCGCGCTTCACCACCGCACCGGGTAAGAGGAGTGGCCCCGGAGCTGCGGGAGCCCTGTTTAATGTTTAATATTCCTGGAAACTGGTAACTGTTTGACAAGCAAGATAGGCGCTGACTCAGCAAGGAGACGGGGATGAAAAAGTTGTTCCCAAGACGACTTGCTCCTTCGCTGCTGGGAAGTCGGTCCGAGCCGCTGCTCTCCTGTTTTCGGTTGGGTTAATGTTAAACTCGAGCAGCGCAGCCCCGCTGGCCTCGCTCTCCCTTGCTGGGAGGTTTTCTCCCATCTGGGAAAGAGGAGAGGGTGGGGAGGGGTGGTGCTGGACTCCGTCCACTGCTGGAGAGGAGCACGGCAGCCAAGAGGCCTCAGCCCCGCCACGGGGCCGGGGGCCAACAGCATCCGCACCACCCCTCGGCATCGTCAGCGCCGCTTCCAGCTGCTCGGCGGGGAGAGAGGCTGCTCCCCCGGGGCGGCTGGGCAGCGCGGAGGATGCTCCCGCACGAGCAGCGCGGAGGATGCTCCCGCATGAGCAGCGCTCAACCCACTGGCTCCTGCACCCATCACAGGGAAAGCGCGGAGGCCGTCAGGGGTGGTGGAGATGCACGATGGCTCCCTACCGCCTCGTCCCACTCCTTTGCTCGGTTGGTTTTTTAAATAGCCCCATCCAGAGCGCTGCATACAGCCCGCCCGGCCCGGCAGCACCCGTTTCGCTGCCAAACTGCCCCCTGCAAGGCCATGGGAGGCATGTGGGATGTGGGATGTGGGATGCGGGATGCCAGCCTCTCATCCCAGCCCAGCTCCAAAGCGGGGAGCGGTGGAGGGACNCGCCGCTTCCAGCTGCTCGGCGGGGAGAGAGGCTGCTCCCCCGGGGCGGCTGGGCAGCGCGGAGGATGCTCCCGCACGAGCAGCGCGGAGGATGCTCCCGCATGAGCAGCGCTCAACCCACTGGCTCCTGCACCCATCACAGGGAAAGCGCGGAGGCCGTCAGGGGTGGTGGAGATGCACGATGGCTCCCTACCGCCTCGTCCCACTCCTTTGCTCGGTTGGTTTTTTAAATAGCCCCATCCAGAGCGCTGCATACAGCCCGCCCGGCCCGGCAGCACCCGTTTTGCTGCCAAACTGCCCCCTGCAAGGCCATGGGAGGCATGTGGGATGTGGGATGTGGGATGCGGGATGCCAGCCTCTCATCCCAGCCCAGCTCCAAAGCGGGGAGCGGTGGAGGGACCGCCATCCCGATGTGCGATGGCAGGGCGGACTCAGAGGTCCCTCCTGACCCAGGAGCCAGCGTGGATGGAAGCAGGAGCCATTAGAGAGATCAGCACTACAAAGACGCATGTATTCATATATATTCTTTAAAAACACAGAAAACCCTGTCCCATTTGTGAGGCTCTTGGGCGGGGAGGGCTCTGTGGGAAGAGCTGGGAGGGCAGCAGGTCGTTTCTGCTCCAAAGAGGCTAGCGTTTGCCCTCCCTGTCCCAAGAGCCACCCACAAAGGGTCAGAGGCACCCTTGGCCAGGTGAAGGGCTCCGGACCACAGCAGCTCAGGTGAAGACCTGGTGGTGTTGCCGCAGGAAAAGCCCACACAGCCCACACCATTCTACTCCTTTTACAGCCCGAACAGGTAATTCACCCCTACAGATCCAAGCAGCATCTCCGCCGAGGGAGCAACTCACCACTGGGAACATGTCCCTGACGTGACTTCTCTCCTGCCAGCACCACCTCAGACAGAAATCGCTCCCAACCCCAGATGCTGCCAAATCACCCTGCACCTCTGCACAACCCCGCGTCCCCAAGGGCACGTCCCGCTCCATTGCATCACCCAGATGGGCTGTGGCCAGCAGACGCAGCGGCTCTGCACCCAACACCTGCCCGCGGCCATTGCCCAGTAGCACCCGTACGTTGGGACATCGCACTGCCCGTTGTGTCATGGCCCCTCTGCAAGCGATGGCCAAAGGGTCACGACCATGTGGGGACACAGCCGGGCACGTCCCTTTGCCTGGGGGAACGCCCGAGCGGCGATATTCCCAAGAAGGAGCTCATGAGAGCACACATGGGCACTGTGGCACGCAACGGAGATGCTCGTCTGGCCCTCGGGTCGCGCACTCGCACACCTCTCTCCCCGCTCCTACCTGCTCTTGTCCACAGCATCCTGCTCATCCATCTCGTCTGCGCTGCAGGTCGCGCTGGAGTCACTGTCAGGGTTCACCCCGGGGCCTTTACTGCCTTTATGACTCTCCTTCTTCTCGGCCTTGGGCGTCCCCTCCGTCCCCGCTGTCCCTCCGCTGCTGACGCCACTTTCCGCCTTCTTGTCATTCCCTTTGTCCTTCTCCTGGCTGTCTTCGCTCTCCTCCTTCTTCACCTCGCTCTTGCAGGGCTCTTCGCTCACCTTCTCCTCCGGCTCTTCCGTTTTCACCACGTCCACCACGAGGTCCTCCTGCACCTTCTCCTCGCTGCTGGGCGGCTCGGGAGCTGCCTCCGGCGGAGGGCTGGTGGCAGGAACGGGGTTGGCGGGGGGAGCGGTGGGAGCGTCGGGGGGCGTTGGAGCCTCTTCCAACTTGACTGCTGGTTCTGCGCTGGAGTCACCTCCTGGCCCGGGTGGTGCCTTGGCCCCGGTTTCGCCTCCTTCTTTGGCTTCAGGCCTCGGCGAGGGAATGCTCTCGGTGTCGGAGCTGTTATTTACTGCAGCTGAGAAAAGGGAAGAAATAAAAATAAGGATCAGCCCGAGATTCTCGCTTCCCATATCGCTGCCTCCGCCCCCTCCCATGGGAGGAGAACGCCCTCGTTCCTCCGAGGGGGAGACGATCCCGGGGCTGGGAGAGCTGTGCCGGGATCCCCGGATCCAGCGCCGACTAAGCAAAGGGATGCTCTGGGGACCTCTGCTTGCCCAGCACGACGTCTGTTGTTAACCCCCACCCAAAGGCAAAACCACACGCCCAAAAGCCTGGAGACCAAGCGACTGGGAAGCTGGATTTCAAGGGAAAACCCTGGCTGCTGGCTGGATCTGTGGGACAGAACCTGTTCCCTCCTCACCCTCTCACCCACGGCTCTGGCTCAGCTCTGCTCCCCCGGGGCCAGGCACCTCGCTGGCACCCTGCTCGCTGACTTACGTCGCCCGTGTCCCTGGCTCTGCCACCCCCGGGGCAGCTGAGGACCATCCCAAAACGCCGCGCGTGTTTGTTGTTATTTAAGCCGCCAGTGGCAGAAGAAAGGAGGTCAGGGTCAGCGAAAGCAAAGCGCCGGCAGTGCTGCGGGACAGGTTAATTATTACATGGAAAGGATCATTCTCAAATCTGCCACCAACGGCTTGAAGCGAGCTGAAAGCACAAGCATCCAGGCACCGCCGCAGATGAAGGTGCTGCCGAGAGATTGGTTCTGTGGCCGGGGAGAGGACCGTTCCCTCCAAGCCTTCGCCAGACAAACACGTCCAGAGCCAGGAGCACCAGGAGACTTCCACGGTCCCATCTCAGCACGTCCCCCCTGGGCACAGCTCTCGTGCTCATGCCCGAAGGCTTTCTCCTGTGCATCCCTTGACAACTCTCTCTCCATAGCAGCAAGGACAGCTTTCAAACACCGGCAAGACAAGTGGCACAGAGGAACTGTGTCCCAAGAGCTGTACGTTGGAGCTCAGCCATCCTTCCTCGTCGCGAAATTGTGCCACGCTCATCAGGAATCTCAGCCTTCTCCAACCTTTACTTGCAACCAAGCAATGAGGTGTCCCGTCCCTCACCCCGACAGGGTTTACAGCACGTTTGGCCAAACCCTCCCTGACTGCCACTCGATGCTACTCTTAATGCCACCCCAAGAAGTGCCATCCAACAGTGGCTCGTCCCAGGCTCAACCAAGCTCTAGGCTCCAGCGCACCCCCTCCGGATGCTCAATCTGTGGTCTACACCATAACTCCCACGTCAAGTCCTCCCCCGTTCCCTGGCTGGCCACATGGCCCCTGACCCCAAGCTATTGCCTGAGCATCCCCAAATGTCACCCTGGAGCCAGCGGCCATCTCGTGCATAATACCATCCCGGCACTTCTGTGCCTGTGAGATTTCATCCCTCCCGCTTACACCTTTCCTCAGCTCCGTAGCCCACCCCAGCAGCAGAACAAGAGACGAGGCTTGGAGCGTAAAGCTCGAGAGCGTGTCAAGAGATCCGTCTCTAATCTCAAAACTACATTGTTTCCTCTCAGGCACTCTTACAAAGAGCAATAACTACCTTTTACTTTGCGCCTCTGAGTCACATATCACCTCGCACAAAGATTTACCTGGAATCTGCCTTGTAATGAGTCACTTGCAACGATGATTTGAAAAGATTTCCCATTTTGGGTCCCATTAGCCTGGGTGCTAAGGCCAGGAACCAGCGTGGTGCCAGCAGTGATGGTTAAGTTATTAAATTACTTTGACAAAAGTCAAATGGGGCTATTGTTGGAAAATTATGCACATTTTCTCCAAACTCGCTGCCGTGCTTTCTAAGCGATAAATAGCTGAAAATTGTCACTTTCAAGTTGTTTCCTTTCTTTGGTATGGCTGGGAGGGAGGAAAATGCTGCCTTAAAAGGGAAAGGAGGAGGAAAAGACCCGCCAAGGTCCACCAGCCTCGCCGGTGGGAGACCGCGGCTTTCCCTGCCTTTGCTGGCAGCACACGCTCCACTGCCCGGGGCAGCAGCAACGCCCTGATGGGACGGGGATGGGCACACGCAAACCTTTGCGGGTTATCCCTCCTTGAGCCCATGGCAGTGGCTATCTAACCCTGCTGAGCACGCAGGGACCCCCCTTTGAGGGAAAACACCATGAAACGTGGTTTACAAGAGCACATAAGTATGCCAGGCCCTGGTAAGTGGGGTGCTCTGGGGAGCGCGCGCTGATGGAAGGTGGAAACCAAAGGGCTTGCTCTCCTCCAGGGAGAGGAGAAGCTGCTGGGACCACTCCAAGTTCCTTTACACGCAGCCTTGATGTGGGGCCCGAGGAGCCCCTGGGCCACAGAGGCTGCCGTAAGCCTGCCCGTGCCCCCTGGGACCCCCGCGGGCAGCTGGCAGCCACGGCGGAGGCTGCTGGTAACAGAGCTCCCACATTGCACGACCTTCCCAAAATAAACACCCCTCCAGACAGACACGGGAGGAGGGCAGTGATCCAGGGCGCTCCTCGCAAGCGTGAAACCCAGAGGCACGCAAAATGCCACCAGCACCTCATGCTGCGGGATGCCGTCACCTCGGTGGCGGTGGTGGGGTGACAGATAGGATCCCCCCCGCCAGCGCTGACATTTGCAGCCCTGGAGAGGCCGTGCGCGGTGCCTCCGCCGTGACTGTGCAGCAGAGCCGGGAGAGCCGAGCACATCCCCCTCGCCGCAGCCCCACCGCCCGCCTCACCTTCCGCCTCCTCGGCCATCTCCTCCTCGTTGCCGCTCGTCCCCGACACCTCCATCTCCTCGTCCTCGGCTGCGGGAGGGAAGGCGGCTTCTTCGTTTTGAACGGCGGTGCCTTTTTTCTTCTTCCTCTTGGCGTTCCTTTCTTTCTCCTGGGGAAGAGGCAGAGGGTGGTGAGAAGGAAAGACCAGAGGGGTGGGGAGCAGACGGCACCCGTCCTGCTCAGAGGGCCTAGAGGGATGCTAACGCCACCGCGGTCCCCCAGGCTAAACCCTCCGAAAATCAGTCCTCAGGACTGGACTCGCCTGCCAAAAGCCCGGCAGCACGCTCCCACCTACCCAAAAAACTGACAGTCCTGCAATGGCCAGCCCAGCTCCACATGGAGCTCCAGCCCCAGGTGGCAGCGAGCCTCTGAGGGAGGAGCGGCACTGACGCGAGGACAAGGGACACACGTGCCCAAGTGACCAGTGCCGGGCTGGCAAGATCCCGGTGGTCCCGTGTCCGCTCGTTACGCATATGCGACGTGTTCATCCTGCACATTTCCAGGGACTACCTCCACCTACGAGAACACGCACGGCCACGGCCTGACGCTCATCTGCAGATAACGAAGCTGACGCCCCAGATACGGCCCAGCCAACGCTTTCGCGCACCGGCTTTCGCGTCCCCTACGGCGGGTGCTGCCAAAGGACTTTGACTCCCATGCTGGGGAGGCTGTGGCCAGTGGGGACGCTCTGGGTGGCACGGCATCCCGAAGGTGAGCTACCTGGTGCCCCGTCCTGCCCCGGGACGGCGCCGTCCCTGCTCGCTGGGGCACATGCCGCAGCCACGAGGGCACGGAGAGCTGCTCCCTCCCGCCGGCCTAAAGGGAAAGTCTCGGCTTTGCTATTGTTTCCTGCTCTTGTTGCTTGAGTAAATATTACCAGTAGGAACAGGCCCATCATCTCCGGCTCTCCCTGCAAACCCCACATGAATGACGTGTGTAGGACGTTTATTTACATGGATGAAAAGATAAAGCCGTGGTGGAAACGTTAACTTTGCTGCTGGATCTCTGCGCTGGGAAGAGCCGGTCCCCCCCTCCCCCCTTCCCCCTCAATTTTTCAATCCTTTAAAAAACTTCCAGATAAAACAAACAAATACAACTGCTTTTTTTTTTTTGCTTGGAAACGCTGCTTGCTCAAAATCTATTTTTATCAAACTGGGCAGGAGAGAGGGGAAAAAAGGCACTTGAGAAAGGGCTGTGTGAAGGGGCGGAGGGGCGGCGGGAGGAAGGCAGAGCTCTGTGGTCCCCTCGCCCCGTCCCGGCAGCAGCGGTGGTGCCCCGGCACTGCCAGCGTTCGCGCCTCTGCCGCGGCAGCGATTCCGCAACCGCACGTTTCTGTCTGAAGCAGCAGCTCCCCATCACGCTAATGCGGTGACAAAGCGCCGACGTTACTATGGCAAAGACTTCTCTGCCTCTTACTCACGGGTCCGTGACTCAGCCGCGGGCAGGAGCGGGCTCCTCGCTGGGGAATTAGCCGGGAACCAGCCTCTGCCTCAGCGTCCTACTTGGCCAGAGCCCGGGCTCCGGCAGCGTGGAGCGGCGAGATGTCCCCACAGCACCGCGGGTGCCTCTCACGGCAGACCCCACCGCTGGTATTTAGGGAAGGTGATGCGAAATCCAGGCAGCAGAGCCTGGCTGCATCTAGAGATACGTTCAGGCCACCACCTCGCCTCTTATAATGCCGACAGCTCCGGTCCCCTCATGCGGTCTTGGTCGCGGCACCCTGCCCAGGAAAGGGGTCCCTTTCTGCTCTGGCTCTGTAAGCAGCCACAGGGCCACCACATCTGATGCGGGATCCTAACCACGACTGCAGAGCATGGAAGGGTCTCTGTGAGCCATGCCTGGGACGAGGTGTCTCCCATCATCACAACGTACTCTTAACCCAAGTGATTACCAGCAAGACCATGGGAAGGTGCCAGGACTACTTGCTATGGACACTTTGATGCTCATGGACTACTTACTACGGGCACTTTGATGCTCATTTTGTACTATATCAGCCCACGGGGGCTCTGCTCTCTGCCTGCCATCATGTATTTTTGCAGGAGCATCCAGGACTTGCTGCTACTCGAGCAGTCTGCCTTGCCAACACCACCGCGGAGACGCGCTGTGTGCAGCGAGGACACCGAACCCTGCATGAGGGGGTCACTCCATGTCTGCTCCTCCGTGCTGTCCTCCTGGGCACCCGGTCCCCAGCCAGCCCCATCACGCTGACCCCCAGCCTGGCAGGGATGGGCAGCTCTTCCCCTACCTCCCCTCTTGCCTTCCCAGGCACGAGGCCCTGCATCCCACCGCTCAACTTCACCCGCACCATCTGTCCTGGAGGAGGAGATGGAGATGCCACCAGCCCTCGGGCGCAACATCTCTCTGGCCTTCTGCCCTGCAGGCAGAGCAGCCATCCCGACAAATTTGGCCTCTCCTTGTACTCACCACCTGACATGGCAAGAACAGCCAAAACAGCTCCCAAACCCCACTACTGACGCATCATTACAGGTACCTCCCATCAGCGTCAGCCTCAGCCTGTCCCACCAGCAGGACCAGGCAGTCCCAGACTGGTGTGATGTAACGATGCGTATTTGAGACCACACCAGGACTAGGTCTAACCACAGAGTGACACCCGTGCCCTGCTGTGGGAGCAGCCACGGGAAGGGGCAGAGCAGTGACCCCGCAGGCAGGACCTCTTGGCCACCGCAGTGAGGAGGGTCTCAGTTCCCCATCCCGAGACCAAAGCTCTACCCCAAGGCAAGGCAGACTCGTTCACCCTCTAGAAGAAGAGGCCACCAGGCTGTCCTTCTGAAGCAGCTTTGCCTTGTGAAGCCAGCACCATCCGAACAAGCAAGGAATTGCAGACACGTTGCTTGAAGGCGGTCCAAAAGATTGGTCCTCCTAGCAGGACCAGCACCAGCCCAGGAGATAACTTGCCCATCTTTGCTGCACAAGCCAAAACAAGCCCCAGCAGTCACCAGACCGACGTGACAATCACACCACAAAGAAGTCTTGGTGAAGACAGCGCCTAATCTCCAACCGCTCACAAAAAGAGCAGCTCTGAGGACACCGCGTATCCCAATGCCCCGCTTTCCTTAAATGCCGAGATTAGAGAGCGCAGCCTGCAGAAGGTCAAGGCGAAGTGACGCTGATGCCTGGGACACATCCGAGCCGCTCGGCCGCGAAACCAAGCGAAAACACACCGCAGGGCAGATAAAGCGAAGCCTCAAGTTGGCCTGACCCTGCTCCGGCAGTAACAGGCTGCCTGTCCCACGGTGCAGCCGGCTGCCGGGGACACCCCGATCCACCGGGGTGCTCGCAGAGGGAGGAGGGTGAGGATCTGTAGCGTCCAGCCCCGTTGAGCCAGGACTGCAGTGGGGTTCTCCTCCTCGAACGGGCTGGAGGAGGGTCTGGTGAGTGCTGAGCAGCTCTGGGGAGAGGGGGAACACAGCCCACCGGCCCCTCCGTGCTCCTTCCCCAGGGGAGAACCTCTCCAGTAAAAGGACAGGTCTTCAAATTAAAACCCCAAACACGGCATGTGGGAGTGTATGGAGCATGCGGGCTCTGGAGAGATGGAAAAGGAGACCACCATGACAGACACCTTTGCCTGTTGCAATCCAAACCCTTCTCCCACCTAACGCTGGATGCTCCCTGGATGCTCAGAAGGAGGGTCCCCCCCGTCCCCAGAGCTCCTTGGGCTCCGGCCAGCCTGCAAGGGGACAAAGGGCTGCTGAAACGCCCGGCCCCATCCCACCCAGCACTGCCTCAACACGGGGAATGGGGACATCCTGCTCCACACTGCGCTGTGCCACGTTTTGGGGACAGAAGGACCTTGCCAGGGTCTGCTTCCCATCCCACACCGGTCACTGCTGCCTGCCCGTCCCTGCAGCTCCTCCGCGTCGCCTGCGCGCTGCTGCAACCCCGTGTCACACCTACCTGGAAGAGGAGGCTACAATATTAACGAGCCCCATTTGGGAAACGAATGAGATCTGCTAATTAAGTTTACTCTCATTAAGCAAGAGGAAGAAAAGCAGAGCCACCGTGTTTCCCCGCACACGATCAGCAGTAGCTGTTGGTGGCGAGGTCGGGGAATAAATTGGGGATGTCACGGCCAAACTAGGCGATGCCACGCTGCCTCGCCACGTGCCGAGGTCACGGCTGACTACTGGGTATAGGATGAGATTTGGAGGCTCGGTTTGCTCGTGAATGTATTTAGGAGTCAGGAAGGAAGGTCTATGGCAATTTAATCTCAGTTGTTCTTTGATTTTGTTCAGCTTTCTGGCATCTGCTGTTGCCACAAAACAATAGAGCACAATAAATAACAGCTGAACGCTCATTGTTCTTCTCCACAACCGAATCCCATAGCCTCCAATGCTCAAAAAATAAAATGATGATGCTGATATAAACTGCGAGTGAGAGTGAGCAATTAGACGGGCGAAGTCTAGCGGCTGCCTTGGAGGGACGGATGCAGGGAAAAATGTGGTTCTGCAGAAAAACACTTCCGTGATATAATTTCTGAAACATTAGGAAGCAGAGTCAATTAATACACACCGGCTCCACTGCCAGCTAAGCTGCATGATCTTATTTCAGATTCTCCCCAGTAATGAACAATGATATCTTTATAATGTAACATTTTATGTTCGGAGGGCTTGATGCACATTTCATTCCAGTCTTTATATCTGTTTTGGGGTCTTTTATATAGTTTGTTTGCTTTGTTTCTAAAAACAATTCGGTGAAACATGGGAACACAGGAGTGTCTCTGTGCATAGAGAATTAATAAAAAAGAATCGCCGATGTCTTCTCTTTCTCTCATTCCTATAGACTGACTAGGATATTAAATTCCTGGGTGAGTCATTGAATGTTTTCCTGTCTTTCTTTTTACTCTCGCTGTAATAGCTCGCTTGGAGAGATTCCTGCATTGAACATTGTCCTTTGCATTTTCAAAGCACCCCTTGGGGGTTTAGCCATGTGAATTCTATTAGCCAGAAACTGGGAACCCCAGGATACTCTACAAATGAAATAATTATAATCCTTAGCTGCTCTTAGCAGTCCGTCCTATCTCCAGAACACCAAACAAACTCCACTTCATTCAGACCCTGCACCGCATGCCAGAAAAGAAGCAGCGTTACCACCTTCTGATGGGGAAACTGAGGCACAGAGCGAGGTACGCATCTCCAGGACCAGCCTTTCCTCACGTTGCCCTAAATCCTTGAATTTCTTTGGGGCAAACCCGCAGTTTTCCAGGTAACCGCGGTACCTGCACGGCACAGCGCTGCGGCGCCCAGACGGGCTCTCTGCTCCCGGCGTGGAGCAGCACAACCTCCGCGGCATCAAAGTATTTGCACCGCCAGAACCGAGCTCACGTCCCGGCCAACACACCACAACCCCACTCCTCCTTCTGCTCCTTCTTATCTCCCGCGTACCAGCCATGCTCCAGACACCCAGGCATCTCCCACGCAGCAGCTCCCCCTCCTCCAGACCTCCCGGGGCCAGATGGGTGGAAAAAACCTTCCCTGCACCGTTTCCCTCTCCCCAGAGCTTTTACTCCGAGAAGATAAAGACTCCCCTTGGCTGTGGGAAGCACGCAAGCACTTGCTGGGAAGTATCTACGGGTGTGGGCTGGGACCGGGCTCTCACCATTTTCAGTTTGTGCTGCTGTAGGATCTCATCCAGGTTCTGCCTCTTCTTGTAGTTGAAGTAGAAGTTTTTGCACTGCGACACGGTCTTGGAGCCCACCATCCTGGCAATGGCCGACCAGTTCCGCCCATGCTCAAGGAGACCTACGGTCGCAGGAGGGAAAAAGGAGAAGGGTTTAAGACCAGATACGCTCGCACAAGGGCCGCATTATCCATGCAGGATGGGAAACATCCTCCACGCAAGCCAAACTCCACAGGAACAATATGCTCACTAGCGCCCGTCTGAATGGCTTCCTAGGCCAGGGGATGACCTATGAGAGCCTGTTTTTCTTTCCAAGGGGAAAAAAGGCACTATGCTGACAGCCTCCGGAACAAAATACGTCCCACAGCCATGTCTCGGCCAGGCACCGGGCAGTCAGGAGTGTGAGTGGTGCTCCATTCCCTTTGGGACAATCGCAGGAGGTGTCACCATGCCCAGGAGAACTTGGGGCAGCAGCTCTCAGTCAGTCCCTACCATGAAGCAAAGGCTCTTCCCACCCTCCTGTGCCCCAGTGATGACTTCTACCGGGGTGAGAAGGCAGGTCAGGGGGTTGGAGCAGAGAGTCCTGTTACGGATGGGGAGGAGGAGCAGGGAAGCAGCAGCACACAGGCAATGAAGCCCAGGTGATGTCCCAGGCTGGGAAGAGGTGTGCTGGGTAATTAGTGCTGATTGCAAGCTCATGAGCAAAAGCAGCTTCCCAGGTCAGGCATCATGCCAAGGGCTGGCAATCCTGGCCAGATGGTGCCACCCAAGCATGGGGCTCCTGCCAGTGCTGGGGCAATCCAGCGGGGTGGAGGAGGAGGAAGGAGCGAGTCAGCACCCAGTGTCCTTGTGGTCTCTGCAGGGGTGTCTGGGCACCCCCAGTGCCACAGCTGGAGATGGGAGTCACAACCACAGACTGGGATGGGTGCAGCAGCACCCTGGTCCATCCATCCCAGGCTCCTGGAGGTGACCCCGGTGAGGACCATCCAGGCTTTCTGGGAAATAAAACCTCACAGCCTGCAATCCTGCCCGGTGTGTGGCTGGTCCTTCCCATGGTGCCTGGTGGGGCCAGAGCTGTCACCAGCCTGTAGGACACTGCTGGTCGAACTGGGATGTGCCGTTCCAGCTGGTCCTACCCATGTGATGCCACCTTCAAGCCAAGAGCTCCCCAGGTCCTCCCCTGCACCCTGTGTAGGGTGCAGGATAGACTATGAGCCCAGGGGCACAGTACTGCCATAAAAAGTGACTTCAAGATGAAAACCAGCAGGAAATGAACCTACTAAGAGCATCTTCCTCTTTTGTTAGGGGTTTTTCTGCTCAGACGCCACCAACCACAGAGCCTGGGAGCAGGCACTGCCCGGGCACCTCCATCCTCCAACCCCAAACCCCTCCCTGGCTGCTCTGCCGCCGTGAGGCTCGGGACAGCAGCGGGTCCCGCGTTAGGGCTCCCGGTCACAGCCCTGCTTGTGCCTGGGAGCCACAACAGCTGTGCCCCAGCCTGGCCCCGCTGCCAGCCTTCAGCCCCGCTGCTGCCACGTGTCACCTCCGAGCCCCAGCCTGGACCCAAGGGCCAGCCCAACCTCTGCTTCAGCACAACAACACCCCCCCCACACACTGGGACGGACTGATCTCAGCGCAGCCACAAGGAATCAGAGCCCGAGGGATGCCCCTCCAGCCGGGATCCGTGCGCCCGTGCAAGGGGAGGGCACGGCATGGGGGCCGTGGGGACATCTGCATGGACTAGATGGCACCACGTACCCCAGGAGAGATGGAACCCCTCCCCGCTTCCCAGGTCCCGGAGGAACCCAGCAGTTCCCAGCACGGCAGGAGTTAACATCCAGCCGGTGCCTGTATCCTGCCCCGTCCCAGCACCAGGGCTTATCAAATTGCATGTAAGAGGCAGGCATCACACCGCGCTGAGCACCACAAAAGGCCGCCACAAGCCAAGAAACAAGTTGGAGCGTTAACTCTGCAGCTCCCAGCCTGGCTCCGGCCAAACCCACGACCTCCATCGCCCCGCTGGCAGGCTGGGACTTCTTAAAAATAATGAATAAAAAAAATAAAAAAAAAAAGGACGTCCGGCCACCAACTGTGAGAGATAACGAGAGCCGGGGCAGGAGTCCTCCTCCCCCCCAGTCAGTGAAGGCTGCAGGGGAAAACAGGACGGTCCCCTGTGTCACAACCCATCCCCTGTGTCACAACCCGTCGCTGCTGTCCAAAGCAAACAAGCGGCTCGGCCCCCTTTGCTCGTCGCTGCGCCGGTGGCCCCGCACCAAGAAAAACAGCCGGAGCCTTTAGCTGCGCCCCGGGCAAAGCCCCGAAACGCAAACGCTGGCACCGGCGTGCCACGAGCGGTGGTGCTTCGGCGGGCGAGAAATGTGCTGTCCGGCGGAGGGAAGCGGGACCCGTCACGGCGGAGCCCGGGGGGGTGATGGCTGCCAGCGCCAACGGTCCCCAGCGCAGCGTGACCTTTGCCAGCCGCGGCGATGCCAGCTCCCGGCTGCCCTTTCCCCCGCCGGGCTCGCCGTGCCCACCGCAGGGTTGGGGGACGGGGACGCTGCCGGGGTAGCCTGCCGCTGGCCGGGCAGGTGGCCGCGGTGGGCTCCCGAGGAGGACGCTGCCCGCAGGACCCGGCGGGGAGCCCGGCCCCTCTGCTCTTTACATTAAAACCCAAGCGAAACAGCAACACCTGCTTCCCCACGCTGTGATTATCTGCGCGCTCGGGGAGGGGGGACACCGGCCGAGACACCCCGGGACGTGCCGCTAAGCCCTGGGTTCTCCAGGCACCCCTGGCTCCATGAGCTCCGCGGTCCCCGGCCCCTGCCCCGTGCTCCCCGGCACGCCAGCCCGCCTCGGCACCGCAACTGAAACTATGACTAACGGAGTTATCAGATCTTCACGCCGGCACGGGGCGGGGGCTCGGGACGCAGGGGCTGCCCGCCGGCACGCAGCGACACGCAACCCTGAGCTTAACCCCATCCTTCAGAACCCACCGCCGGACTTACGTGCTCCGGCTCCGGGTCCGGCGGGCAGGGAGCGCGGCCGGAGCGCGCGCAGCGGGCGAGCTGGGAAGGACGCGGGCGTCGGGGCGCTTCTTCAAAGCCCCCCCGGGCACGGCAGCCCGCCGCGAAGCGCTGCGAGTGCTCCGCTCACACCCTCCCCACGCATTTTGCTTTCGCTCCCTCGCAGCAGCCGGAGACAGAGAAGAAAGCAAAGCCGGTTCCTTAAATCCTGGGGGTGAGAGGATTTCAGAGCCATGGGCGGCCGAGAGCGGCGAGCCAGCGGGTGCCGAGGCTGGAAACCAGGTCACGGGCGGGAGACTCCTGACCCCGCTGCCAGAAGTTGGTGGGAACACATGGAACACATGCTCCGGCCCCAGCGCTCTTCCCTCTGGCGCGGCCGGCGAGCGAACGGCGTCCTCCGCGCTCCTCCCGCTCGCTCGCCGGAGCGTTCCAGCCGGCGGCAGCCGCGGTTGTTAAGGCGGATGGAAGCGCCTCCGGTATTTTCTCCCCTACCTCACCTCCTCGCTCGGCAGCTCGGGGCTACGGGGAGGCTGTGCAGTTTCAGGAGATGCCCGACGTTGCCGAGAAATAATAATAATTAAAAAAAAGAAGAAAAAAAAAAAAGAAAAAAAGGCAGGAGAAAGGCGAAGGGGAGGGAGCAGCCGACCGCGCCGCAGCTCCGCTCCTGCCAGCCCGGGGACGGGGAGCCGGTGCCGTCGGTGCAGAGCAGCGAGCGAGCTCTAATCTGTTCCTCTGGCTGACCCAGGGCTCGTTGCATCTGAATGTGACCTCTAGACAGAGCATTAATAACGAACGTGGCGCTGACCCAAGCTGACAAGGGGTGCGGCCGCTTGGCACCCGCTCCCGCCCTCCCTCTCTCACTTTCTGTCTCCCTCGCTCTCCTCTGAATGTCAGCGGCAGGGGGAGGGATCCAGGAAAACAAAGCTTGGCTAATAGTTTCCTCCGCTCTCAACTGAATCAAAGGCGCTTTTCTTTGGGGAGGTGCGCGCCGGCGAGCCCAGCGCCGCACCGGCGGGATGCCCTGGCACCCCGGCACGCCTCGGCCCCGCCGCGGGAGGGATGGGGAGAGGTTTGGCATCGGTCTCACCATGGGCGGACCGGGGCCTTTGCTCCGGTACCAGCAAGCGGAGGCTGGAAGGAAGAGGAGCCCGGAGAGCGCCGTAGCGTGCGTTTTGGAGCACGGAGGAGGAACCCTGAGGGGCAGCCCGGCAGGCGAGGGCCGTCAGCTCGCACCCCTCGGCTCGCCGCAGCTGCGGTATTTTACCGGAGCCGTTCCAAGGTTCTCCAGCACTGCCGCCCTGCTCCACCCAGGGCTCGGCGAGGGCGGAGGGAGCCCGTAAAAGGGTCCCTTAATGGGAGCTCGCTTGGATTAGCAGATCAAGGTTACAGGCAAAAACCTAAGTGATCTCATCCCCCTACGCCCGTCGGTACCTGGTGCGATGCTGCAGCCCCTCTTGCACCCACGCACCCTCTTGGGAGCAGGGACGGAGGCAGTTCTGGCTACGGCACAGCCAAAATGTGCTGTAAGCCCATCCTGGAGACGGACGGGTGCTATGGAGTCAGCGAGACCACCCAGGGCATCCCGAAAGCGCGGTGGGCATCGCTGAGCTGAATTAGCGCATCACAGCGTCGCTTTCCCCCGCCGATCTCGGGGCGGTTTGCAGCGCGTGGGAGAACCGAGGCACAAGGAAGGTGAGTAACTTCTCCAGGGCTGCGGAGCCTGTGGGTGGCAGAGCCGGGCGAGCGCCGGGCTCCTGACACTGCACCACGGAAAGCAGCGGGGACGGCGCACGGGGGACAAGCCCACGTCCCCGCAGGCGCCCGCGGCGTTTGCGGAGGGACCGTCGCGCAGGCAGCCGGCTCGGTGTGCTCTTGCCACAGCGGTGGGTGATGCTCTCCCTTCCTTGGGAAGGTGACACCAGAACCAGGCTGCTGCGCTCCCGATGGACATCTCCTTTGGTGGCCGGACACAAGCTCTGACATTCCCTACGGCTATGGGGGAGCTTGCACCAAAACTCCCCGGCAGCTTTCGCACCCATCATGCCATCTCTCCGGAGGGAGGCAGTGCCACCAAATGTGGTGTGGGTACGGAGTCGGGACCCCCGGCCAGCTCAGCTCCAGTGCCACCTCCCTGCTCCACTGGCCCTGGCTGGGGACCCTCAGCTCTCAGGTGTCCCCTTCGGTCGCTGGACCACTGCATCAACCTGCTGCTAAAACATCGAGCCCCGTGCCCTGACCACGGACCTGCCTGGCTGTCCTTCCCCTGCCACCACTCTCCTTTTGTGCTGTGTCCCCATCCTTTGATGCTGGGAGGGGACGGGAAGCCTACGGCGGGACATCTGCTCCCCGAAAGGTGCCATCCCCTCCGGTCTGGCCGGGGACACTCGAGTCTCCAGTGCAGGACACACGGAGCAGCCGCCCGGCTCTCTCCCTTCACCTGGTTAGGATATGATTCCTGCTCTCTTATTGTTGAAAAAATAACGCTCAAAATTAAAATGTAGGCTGTAAATGATAGTAATTACCCAGCAGTTCCCCCTGACAGGCCTTTTGTGTTCCATTCACTGACACTCACTAAGCAAACCCTCGCAGTTTGCTCCTACACGCTTGAGAAACGCTCAGCCAAGAAAGCGCAGCTCCGGAGGGCGCAGCGACAGCGGCGCTACGGGCACCATTCCCGGGGTAACACCTTGGCTGAAGAGCAGTGAAGCCCCAGCCTGGGGTGGCGGGGACGGCACTGCAGCCGACCACAGCCTCCACCAGGGCAAGCGCGACCGATTCCCGCCTTGGATGCAGTTTTGCCCTCGTGGCACCCAATCTGCCCCATCCCGGTAATTTCCACCATGGCGCTTCACACGAACTTCACGGCAAACACGCGGCGTGCTCGGAGCGGGCAGATGCGGGTGCTGTGCCTGCAGCGATGGGCACGGGGGACGGGCAGGGCGGGCTGTCCTCGCTCCGAAGCTCTCCTCGCACCCAGCCTGAACGGAGGGCACCCGGGTGGGGGACCCCCAAGGCACGTCCCACCCCAGGACCAGCAAGAGGGACGACACGCAGCGAATGGCACAGGCTGCAAAGCAGCTTCTCCAGCCCGCGTTTACTACCATCAGCAGGTTTTTACAGCAGTAAATCTCTCCAGCTGAAGAGGGGAAGGCTCCAGCATGAGCACAGGGGAGATGATGGGAGGAAGGTACGGAGCTGTCACCTTCCCAGCATCGCCCATATTGCAGCCAGCTCCGTGTAAGAGCAACGGCCGCTCTGCCAGGAGGAAGCGATGGAGGAAAATTCGAAGACCCGCACGGACCTACCTCTCCCCACCCTTCAGCCAGCGGCTCGTTAGAAATACCAGTGCAAACCCAAATTAGGGTTGGAGGAGCGCACGCTCCTGCGTGTGTTTACCCACTCGCTCCGGCTCCAGGAGGATCCTGTGCAGTGGGACAGCGCGCCGAAAGGCAGCCGCTTCCAAAAGGCGATGGGAGATGGCTGGCTTCTGCCGGGGGCTTTTGTGTCAGTGGGGTTGGCTGTGCGTTAATTTGAAGAAATCAGTATTTTTTTAAAAAAAATCCCACTTTTTAGTTTTTTGGACAGAATGGGACTGGGAAAAAAAAAATGGCTCAGGTCAGTCCAAAACTCATCTTACTTTCTGAGATGGTTGTTGGCAGAACGGAAAAGCAGTCCCAAAAGAATACCTTCTGTATGCAGGGAAATATTTTACATCTACCCAAACTGAACTATTCAGGAGTCTTTGCGGCTTATTTCCCTCTCTGACATCAGCTCTTTACATTTGTGCCCAACTCTCTTCTGCCTCATCGTGCCGACTCCATCCCACGGCCTCTCCGGCTGCTCGGCCTGGGAAAAGGCAGGAAGATCCCAAGCTCGGCTCTGCCCCGAGGACGAGGAGCACAGAGCCTCGGCGAAGTGCGGGAGGACCTCAGGTGAGCAAGAGACTGCCATTTCCACACCGCCTCTTTTCAAAGAACAAAACCACTTGTTAAACGCCGGGGGGAAAACCCAGAGCCGGGGGCGAGAACAGATACCAGACTTTAAAGACTAACGAAGGTGACGCCGAAACCTCCCGGTTCATCAAGTTCAGCTCCAGCGCTATCGCGGCCGCTCTGCGACGCCGGGCGCTGGCGGAGGGGTCGGGGGGCAATAAACCCACCCGGCTGCTCCCGGTCGGCGCTCGCCTGCTGCTCGCGAACTCCCTGCCAGCCCACCTTTCCCTCCTGCCGGCGTGGGCTCCTGCCAGCGGGTCCCCCAAAGGCAGGAGCTGCCTAAACATTGCCTTTTAAGGAGCAGCCCCGTCCCGCTGCCGAAATCTTGGCGGCAAAGCCAGGCAGAGCAGCGGGTGCTGCCCGCTCCCCTGGCTCAGGAAGGGAAGGGAAGGGAAGGGGGGAAATCCTCGAGCGACTCCGGTTAATCAAAACCTCCCGCTTTTAGGATCACAGCCGCGGTGCGAGGAGGCAATATCAGAAAAACACGCTACCCCATAATTATACCAATCTCTGCACATTTTGACAGACCAGTGAATCAAAGTTTATTGCGTAATAAAAGTGTCATTAAGCAAGAACTTTCCTCTCGCTGGGTTTTCGTTCCCCTAGTTAACTTTAATAACACGGTACTCCCCTTTATTGCCTCTCCCGGCAGACACAGTTCTGCCTTCTCCCGCTTGGAAACTCTCCGTGCAGCTCCGCGGCTCCGGAGCAGAGCAGGCGACTTCGGTGTCTCACTGTCCCGGGGCTGTTTTCTCTTAACATCCCTGAACAGAAATGACACGGCGGTTTCCCGCCAGGCACAAAAAAGCCGGGGGGGACACGGCGAGACCAGGCTCATCTCCCGGCTGGCGGGTGCTGGGAGCAGAGGTCGCCATCTCTATCTGCCCAAGCGCCCTGCGGTGTTAGGGCTGGCTTTCCGCAGGACTCGCATCTTGCTTGTTCAAGCCCCAGAACCAGCCAGCTGTGGGCTCAGACTGGTACCAGTAACGGGGAAGAGCGTGGCCGGGGCGGCCGAGTCCTTACGGCGAGGAGGATGGTGCCCGTGTCTCCGAGCCGGGTACCCGCTGCCTCCTCCGCCCCTGCCCGGCCGTGCCGGCAGCGGGCTCTGCCGTCGCCTCCTCCAGCCTCTGAGGTTACCTCTGGAGTTTCGCAGTCGCTGCGAGTTGGAAACCCCCACCGCGCCGGTCCCTGGAAATGCCGAACAGAGCCAGTTCGAAGCATTAAAGCGGCTGCTTCCTGGCAAAGGGGAATTTGGCTCCTCTGTAGAAGTCTGGTGTTGCAATCTCAGTTTCCCAGGTTGTAACGGAGGGGAAAACATCAGCAATCGGGCTTTACACCAGCAAATCTCCCTGCCTCCTCCTGGCCCCTGGGCTGGAATAACGCTACGTGCTCCCACGCTCCATCCTTCCTCCACGCAGGCTTTGGCAGCTGGTTTTAAGACTCCTTAAGCGCACCTCCAGCATCCAGCATAAAACGGCGAGAGGCGCTTTTTAACAACCAGATGCGATCTCCAAAACAAAGCGGTGCTCGGAAAAGATCCCTCCGACGACCCTCCCCTGCTCAGCACCTGCTCACCCCATTACCTGGCCCCGGGCCAATTTGCTTGATTAAACTCTATCTATTAAGTTTTGCTGTCTATAGAGAGCCCCGTTCCGCAACGCGCAGGATTGGCACTGGGCTGCGGAGAGGGTTGGAACAGCTTAAAGGCGAGTGAGCCAAACACTTTGGGATATTCACAGGCAAAGTAATCCAAGTCCACAGCTCCCATCAGCACCTGGGCAGCCGGCGCTCCAGAACGTGTAATCACCATCCCGGCAGCAGGTGCACTTTCCAAGCAGAGCCGAACCCGCTAGCACGCCTGTTTGCGTTTGCCATCCCCCAAACGGCACTCATTTCCATTTTAATTTCCCATTTACAATCCTCACCGGGCCAGGAGAGCCGGCAGCGACGCAAGTGGGACGCACGGGCTGGGGACGTGAGCTCGACAGCCCATCAACAGGACGTGACTTTGGCAAAAAAAAAAATTAAATAAATTAAAGCAGCGAAAAGAGCTGGCGCAGGAGCGGCACGAGGAGGGGAAGTGGCAAGAAGGGCTGTGCTACACTCAGCACTTTTTAAAAACGGTCTCAGCAAAGGCTCTGAATCAGCGCCAGGATGTAAAGTCACCCCACGCCGCCCGCAGCCCCAGCTCTGGCGAGCTCCCCGACGCGTGGCCGCGGAGCGCCGGGGTTCACCGTCCCCTCCCTAAACCCCAGCGCTGCGAACGCAGGCAGACGCTCTCGGCACGTCTGGAACACATCGCACCGATAGCACGAATCTCCCGAGAGCGGTACGGAGCTACACCTCATGCTACGGGCACCAGAAACTGCAAAAAACAACTGCCGAAGCACCTTCCCCATCTCCTGCCTGGCGGAACACGCGCGGGCTCCGGCTGCAGCCCAGACATCCCTGGTGTCGGCGCAGTCCCCGGGGCCGGAGAGGCTGAGCGTGCCCCCCGTGCCACCACCCGCCTCCCCAAACCCCCACTGAGGCTCACTGGGAACAAACCAGCAGCGGGACAGGCAGAACCCGTCCCCACGGCTCACGTCCCACCACCCTGCGCCGACTCCAGCGGTCAGACCCCATCCATCCCCGGCTGCTGGCTCGGCTCCAGCAAAGCCGACGGGAGAAAGAAAACATGCAGCTCACCTTTTTTAGCTGTCTCCATCTCCTCTTCGGTCCAGCGAGAGCTTTCATTCATCTCCAGAGAAGCTGGGAAGGAGGAAGGAAAGGAGAGGAGTCAGCTGTGAGTGGGACCCAGCAAGCGCGGCGAGCTCGGAGGAGATGCCCAAACCCCATCCCGTGCCCCGTTCCTCGGAGGCACGGCAAATTGCCACGCAGTGCAAAAATGCTTCTGCAGGAAAGGCTGTCGTGGTGCAGGTTCTCACAGCTTTTCCACGCCACGGGAACCATGCACAGCGTCCCCCCCGGGATGCCTCTCGGTGATGCGAAACCTCCACTTTGGGAGTGGAACCCATGCACAGCATCCGCCCGGGATGCCTCTCGGTGATGCGAAACCTCTACTTTGGGAGTGGAAGCGGAGCCAGATGGCTTGAGGGTGGCAGCAGATTTCCTGCTGATTTGGTGCCGCGCACTCTGGCCCGCCAACAACAGGTACCTAAGATGGAGCCGACTTCGGCTGTGTGCTTTGGAGGTGGCAGACGCAGGGTGGGACCGTCACACTCAGTGGAGACGGAGAAAGAGCGTCACCTCGGCGGTGACTTTGGCCGACTGCATCTGTCAAGGGAGTTGGCCGTGCTTGACCGCAGGCTCCCTCGGTGCCATCACCGGGCTCTGGGACATCTCAGAGCCTCTTCCAGCAATGCTGGGGGCTCGCCCGGAGCAGTGCCCATCGCAGGGGGATGTCCCCCTGTGGCCAGGAGGGGAGGAGAGGGGCGTCAGCACCTGATGCTCCCCCTCTCCTCCACCCCAGGCATGGTGTTGGGGACACCGAGGTCCCGCATAAAGCCCTCACTATGCACCAGTCCCGCTGGCAGCCTAGCACTAGAGCAAACCCTACAATAACAAACCAGGGTGTGAGTCAGAGGCAAAAAACAACTTGGTAAGGAAACAGATTTCCGGCTCAGGCTGCCAAGGGGTTATTACTCTAAACAACAGGCAAAGCATTATTTCAACAGTGATGAGAGATGTTTTGACAGTGTCCTTTTAAAATGGAAAACAGGCTGATAGGTTCAGGAGAAAGGATACGGGCGAGGAGAGAAGGAAGCATCTTCCAAGAAGCTCTACAAGAAGCCCAGACCCCCGTGGGAGGACAACGCAGGCTCCGACGCCCACGGCACCGGGCAGAGGAATCTCCTTCACAGCCGGCTGAGCGCCACTGCAGGTGTCACCTCCTGGAAGTCAGCGCAGGTCACCGCCTCCCCCAGAAACGCCGTCCGTCCCCCCCCACCCCGGCCAGGACGACAGCCAAGAGGGAGGGAAATCGATACCTCCCCTGGCTGCGGGCAGAGCCGGGGCCACCACGCTCATTTACGTACAGGCGAGTGTCCCCGACGCGCTGCGCAAGGCCCTTCGCTCGGCGTGAGGGTGACTGTTATTGTATGGTAAAGAAATGTCAGAGAAACGGCCCGTTTGGTTTGATGAATGGTATTTACTGAGGTTGCGCAGTTATGAAACAGATGCCTACGGGGAGCTCCGGCACGCTGCAGTTAAACCACAATACGGTTTTGTGTTGTTTTTTAATGTTCAATTGGTATTTAAAATGCAATAACTTTCTTAGCCAACCTAAATTAAAGCTCTATTGGAGAGACATAAAGTGAAACCAATTGCTCAGATATGTCACTGGAATCGATCCATTCCCTTTTCCCAATTTAACACATTCTAAAGTCTTTTCCCCGTGTTTGCAGTGAAGTTTATCGAGGACCCTGAGATGCTGGGATAAAAGAAAAAAAAATTCCCATCTAAGTTACTGGCATTATCTGCTGCTTCTTTGCAGCGTTGCTTAACAAGTTCGAGAGGGAGAGCAGGGCTCCGTTGCGCCGGGAACTATTTATATCGCCTATATGAAACCAGAGCGCTCGCAATCAAGGCTTCAGCCAGTTGTCAGCAGAGGAACAGGGAGGCGAAACACCTCCGAGTGATTTATAGCACATGGAACAGAACAAGCAAGAAACTGCCGAGCAAGGAAACCGAGAGGAGTCACCCTGCTTTTATTTTTACTTGCCTTAGGTAGCGCAGTAATAATTTTATACTTGATAAGAGTACAAAACAGAGGAAAATCAGCCAAATTCCTTGATGCATTGGCTTCTTTAAGTCGATACCTGAGCAGCTTCCCAGGGTGACCACCGCTGACGCTGCAGGCGCGAGAGGCAGATGCACCCCACGCGGGGCTGCGGATGCTGCCGCGAATTCCCGTCCAGCCCCAAGACAAACGCGGCGGCAGCGTGCGGCTCTGCCCGACGGCTGCTGGCAGCCGCGGTCCCCGGGTGCCAGGTTACGGGCAGCACGCTCTGCCTCGGCCACCCCGCTCTGAAGCGGCTCCCGGCCTCTTCCCGCTGTGCGGAGCCACCCCGCGGCCTCGCGCTGCCGGAGGGAAAATACTGACCGCCGCGCCGGGCCAGCTACCCATGGAGGAGATGAGCCGGGGCGCTAGGGACCAGCATGGGAAATGCTGGTTTTTGGGGGAAAACAAGCGCAACCCGGGGTGCACAGCACGACTGCAGCGAGGATGGAGGTGCCTCCTCACCACCTCCTTCAGCTGCAGAGATGAGGAAGGGACCAGCCCGATTCCCAAGGCTGGGGGCGGTCACGGACGCCGCAGGCTGCAGCTGCACGGGCTCCAGGCAGATTTGAAGACAGAGAGGGCAGGAGAACTGGCAGAGACCCAGGCGAGCCCAGGAGGGCAGAGCAGGCTCCTGTGCAGAGCTTGAGGGCACCCAGAGCCCGAGCTGCCGCAAAGGGGAAAAAAAAAAACCACCTCCGGGGGCAGGAGGTGCACGAGCCCTGCACGAACCCAGCCAACGCGCCGCTAACGACGACGGCTTCCCTTTTCGTCTTTTGCAATACTTTCCCTCTGAGGCCCTAAAACCCACTAACACTCAGCCAGGAGAACCCAGGCTGGCAAATGCCTCTGGTTCATCCAGGCGAACCGCGCTGGGTAATTTGTGGGATGGAGAAACCTCACTGCTGCCCCCCCCCCCGCCGAATAAGAGGATTTCACAAAGGAAAACCCTCCCCTGCGAGCAGGGAGCAGAACAGGGTGATGTCCCATCCCAGCAGAGCGGATACCCCAAAAGCCCTGCCACGGTCCCCCCGTCCCCGCGCCCGCCGGTACCCACCCAGCTCTGCGCTCTGCTGCGGGGCGGCCGCCTCCTCGTTGTTGGCTTCGTTGGCCATGGAGCGGGTGATGCGGCCTTTGCGCCTGCCCTGGCTGTTGGCGGTTTTGCGACCTTTGGAGGTGACGGTTTCTTTCTCATCGTTGTCTTCCCCGGACGTGTCGTCGTTCTTGTCCCTGCGAAAACAGGGAGGGAAGAAAAAAACACATTGTGGGGTTGGTCTGATTTTTAGGTTAAGCAATTATTTCTCCGCACGTGTTTGGGGATGGTTGGGGTTTTTTTTTTGTTGTTGGTCTTTTGGGGGGGCAGGTCTGCATTTTGTTTTTTGCACACGCAGGCTCTTTTCCGGGCTGGGAGTGGACCGGATTGGCGGTGGGGTGATTTGCGGTGGGGTTTGCTTTCTGCAGCTGGCTGCAGCTCCACCATCAAGTGCACGCAGAGACCTGACGGAGACAGGTTTAATACCAGACCATTCAAATTCATCCCTGCCTCCTCCTCATTTATCTTCCTGAAAGGGACCTGCTGGTAAATGTCTTAGCAGCCTAGATATAATGAAGCCAGATGTTCTTTTAAACCAAGTATTAAGCCCATTACAGATAGCTCGCGGTCTGCGTGCCAACCTCTCCCCGCCACGGCTCTGATGCTCGGCGCGAGGGAGGCAGGGCTGGCTGGAGCCCTTCATCTGGGAGCGCTCGCGTTGACATCAATAACGCTAAAGGTGAAGTGCCACGCTCGGCTGCGCCCGGATTGCTCCTCCGGCTCCCGGGAGGCTCTCGCAACAAAACAAGCTGGAGGATCAAAGGGGCTTTGCGGGTCGATTTGGTTTTATAAAACAACAAAAAAAAACCCCCAAAGGTATCAGTGTCGCTTTCCCAGTTTGGGAGCAGCAGGGAAGAGGAATGAAGGGAAGAGCAGGCTCTGCCCTTCGCTCCCTGCGGAGGAGGTGAGGTGGGTGCACATGGTCCTGCACGGGGTCAGGCAGCCCTGGACCACCCCGCTTCCCACCGCAGCATCCCAGTGCTGCATCCCACCGCCGCAGCCCCAGCCCGATGCCCAGCCCTCGCGGGAGACGGAGGGAAGCAGGGCAGGGAGGGCTGTTCCTTACTTTGTCAGTTCTTCTTTGTCGTTTTCTGTTTCCTGCTTGTCTTCCTCCTTCTCTCCCTCCTTCTCCTTTTCTTTCTCTTTTTCATCTTTCTCTTCTTGGCTGCTCCGGGGCATTTGCTGCTGCTGCTGCAAAACAAGGGACATAAAACAAACCAAACCCTGAGCGCCGAGGCGGATACATCGCAGCACCTGGGCCAACCTAAACAAACGCGGCGAAACAATGCTGGGGGGGGCGAGCGGCCAAGAGGAAAAAGCGCTGCAGGCAGAGGGTGCGGGCAGGGTGCTCAGAGAGGCCACGGGGGCCGAAGGCTTTCCGGGGAGATCAGAGGTAGTTCGGGATGGGGCACAGCAGCCGCGCTGTGGCTCCCGTTCCAGGCAGCGGGACACCCCCGGCGGCTCCCCCGGGGTCAGGCAGCGAGCAGGGACCCGACATGGGAAAGGCAGGGAGGTAAGAACAACCCCCCCTCCCCGTTCCCTGCAGATGACGGCTTAGCAACACGGGGTGTGATAGGTAGCGGGTGGGATGCATTTTGGGTGGGATGGTGGCATTGGTGGGATGCCGGAGCACGAAGGAGACGGGGGGCACCGGAGATGTCCTGAGGCTCGGCGATACCAATGCCGTCATCTTTTTCCCAAGCATCTGACACGGCCCGCGGGGAAAGTTTATGGCCCCGTATCACCGAGAAGGGAAGATGCCAGCTCCCTGCCTGCTCCGTAACGCCTGGCACCCTCGGTGGAGGCTGCGCACCCAACCGCCCCAACGCCGCTGCCGTCGCTGGGACAGGAGGCGCCGCGGTACCCGAGGGAGGGACACAGCGATTATAATAGTTCTGGATTTTGTTTCAACAGCTGCAGGAAGGAGGATGCTGGGGAGGCCTGGTTCCCCTGACCTCCCTTCCCTCTGGCAACCGGCGAACGAGAGGCATTTCATAGAGAAGTAGAAATTAGAGACGGAAATGATTTATTAAACCATCCTGCTCCTGGCTAACGCGAGGCTGCTCGCTCCAGGAAACCCACCCCGGCTCCTGCCCGAGCTGCAGGGCTCCCACCACCCCTCCGAAAAGGGTTCGGTGATGTAATGGGGAGGGAAATTGCCTTAAAGTGGGTTTATCAACGGCAAGTACGATCCCAGGTGGCCTGGCCTGGCCCGCACACAGCCAGCAAGTGCAGAGGAGGTGTGCCCACGTCTCTGGAGCCGGGGGGACTGGCCTGTCCCCAGCCCACAGGAACTGGGAGGCTGCCTTGAGCATGGGTGACCCTGCGGCAGCGGCACTGGGTGCAACCTAAACCCTCTGCCCCCATGGGCCGGTGCTAAAATGAGAAGTGGGGAGCTGTCAAAATGAGCTTCGGAGCAGTTTAACAAAAAAAGCTTCTGATTCTTTTGGGTCTCGGTTCAACACAAGTCCTTAAAACACAGACGCTGCCATCCCCGAAACCCTGCGGACTTTCAATTCCTCCTCCTGCCGGGGGGGGAGGTGGCTGCGCCGCCAGGACCCCGCTCGGCAGCACATGCGTGGCATGCTCGGCTGGCCCCCGCGGCACGTCCCCGCTGGCACACCTGCCGAAAACACCCGTACCGCATCAGCTCACACCCCCGTCGCACCCCCTGGAACGGCTCCGTGGGATGCGAGGTCGGGGGGGAGATCCATAGAATCACAGAATCATAGAATTGTCCAGGTTGGAAGAGACCCTTGGGATCATCGAGTCCAACCATCTACCCTACTCTACAAAGTTCTCCCCTACACCATATCCCCCAATACCACATCTAAAGAGTGGAGGAGGAGCTGGGGAATGGTTGGGATGAGCGCTTGGTTGCTTAAGTTTTTTCTGGTGTCCATAAATCTCTAACCCGTGGGGACTGGGCTATCTCCGGCAGCAACTGGCCAAGCCCCGGTGCCAGGCACTGCCCCGCCAGCCCCGAGCCGGGGCAGAAGCGCGGGGCAGCCAGCCGGTGGCACAGGAGCGAGGGACATCTGTCACACGCGTTTCCCCAGCGCTGCCCCGAACTCCCTGACTCCCTCTGAGTCGCGGCTTGGTGAACCCCCAGCGCGGGTTCAGCCCGGAGCAGTGCCCCCCAGGCGAGGGCTGTGAGCGCCGAGGGCCAGGCGGGAGCACAGGGCTTCGGGCAGGCTCTGCCCCGGCCCCGGCCGTCACCACCCACCCGTGTTCCCTTCACCGAGCGCTTTGGCAAGGGAGGGGGAGCCCAGATGGGTTTCGCAGTATTTCTACCACCCTGTTGTGTATGTTTTCTTTTGAGGGCTGGAGGAAACCCCGTGTCCCAGAGCTCCCAGCTCCCCGGGGCATAAACCCAGCTCTCCTTCCAGCTGTAAGTCCAGCTGTGAAGGCGCGAGTCCCTGCCCCAGCACCAGGCTGGCGCGGGCTCTCAAGGGAAGCTTCAGCATCGTCTCGTCTTGTCTCTGTGCTTATTTGAGCCTGGGGGGTGTCACCCTGAGCAGCGACCATGGCTCTTCCCCAGAGGAACAGGCCGGGATGGCAGTGATGGTAGCGCGCTCCCCGCACCAGCCTGCAAAAGCAGCGGGGGAACGGCAGGGAGAGGGGCGAGCGGCCACAGAGGGTCACACTGCAACGCAGGCGCTTGCCCGAAAAGGTATGCCGAGCTCCGGCATGACAAGGACAAGCAAATCCCTCTGGCCCAGCATCATCAGGCCACTGCGTATCCCTTTCCTCTGGGTTTGCTCCCACAGAGGTTTCAAGATCAGCCTGGCGGGACATCAAATTAGAGCTTCTCCCACCACAGAGGAGCATCTCGATCCAAGGATGCCCTCTAGTGATTGCCCTGCTCCGGCCACAGCGGGGTGCCCGATGCGATGCCAGGAGCCAGAGCCGGGTGGGCGCAGCACCCTGCGCACAGCAGGATGGGATGGGACAGGATGGCTCCCGCCTGCCAGCCCTCTCCCGCCGGGCTGAAATGCAGAAATCGGGCAGCATCGTCACCGTGAGGCCACAGCAGGGAAAACTGTCACCTGCTGCACCCGTGGCTGCGTTCACGTCTTCATCTGAAGAAGGCTCCTGGCCAAATACTGCTTCGAAGCCTGGCAAGCGTGCAGTGACAGCTTATCTGCTCTGCCGGGGCTCGGCTGCACAGCGGGGCACCCTCCAAACACCCTGGGAAGCACCTCCGGGGACGGCCATCCTCATGAATGCCACCTTACATCCCACCCGGGGGTTCGTGCTGGGCTGGAGGCTGCGGGGATGGCTGAAGCACCCAGTGCCCTGGGGGGCAACAGGCTCGCCAGGGTCCCAAACGAAGCTGGGCAAGAGCTCAGCCACACGCAGCACGGGGGGAAAGGAGGAGGGACACCCACCATGGCAGCCGCCTCGGCCACGCCATGTGCTCTACCCCAAACCTCAGACCGGGACGGCATCAGAGCCCGACCGCGGCACGGCACAGTGCCGGGAAGTCACAGCCGGGAACCCGCGAGCCGGCCGGTCCCCCCTCCCGGCGCACGGCTGCCCCCGCGGTGCACGGGGAGGCTATTCTTAGCGCTGGACACGGACCAGCTTTGGATGATTCAAGGGACGGGACGCCATCCCAAAGCATGACAGGCCAGGAAATGCTTCCCCAATTACCAGCCGATGTTTCCCTCTGATTCACGCTGCCCCGGTTAGAGGTGGACCGGCAGGTGGGTCAGCTCTGAGCCGACACGCCAAAGGCGAGCACCAAAACTGCTCGGTTCCTGGCAAGCTCAAACCTCTCTCCACCTACACCCCCCCGGGGATGAGGCACCCCACCTCCCGGAGGCAAAGCAGGTACGTGCTCCCCTCCTTGCAGGAGAAGGCGAAGGGATGTGCCCGAGGCCAGGGGAGATGCCTGTGGCAGAGGGCAGGGCTGTCCCTCCTGTCCCTCCCTCCCAGGTCGGACGCTCTAACCGCCGGACCGCCCTTCCTCCTCAGCATCGCTGCTGCTTGTTTTTTTTTGCTGCCGACACATCCTGTTTATTTAAAAAAGGCCCCGGGACAAAATCGCACGCGTGAGCGAGAGGCCGACCCTGCTCCGAGTCCGCAGAGATGGGCGGCCTCCTTCCCCGTGCTCCGGCATGAGCTGCTCCCTAATTACAAACATCTGCTCACCTCTACCCCAATTTCCCACCGGCCCCGGAGCAGCTGGAGAGGCACGGAGTGCTGCCAGCCCTCCCGGGAACACCGCGGGTGCCGCCAGCCACCCCCTCGCCGGGGCCCGCGGGCAGGCACGCGTGTTCGCCCCGGAGCCCGGCTCCTCTCCGGAGCGACACAGCTTGCCCGGCTCCATCGGGCCGGGACCTCACGGGGATTTCAGCCGCCGCAAAGCTCTGGCTCCAAGAGCACTTTGAGGGGACACCGGCTTCAAGGTAGGTCCCGGACACCGAAACGCTGGCTCTGCTGAGAACCAACCAACTCGCCGCACGTCCCGGCAGTGGGTCTGGCTGGGAGAAAGCCCCGGCGAGGAAGAGGTGCAGCTCCTCCCACTCTGTTTACTTCCTCCAGCGAGGCTCTGCCCGCTTCTGGAAGCAGGAGGAGAGGGCTGGAGGAGGTGGGGGAAGCAGCTCCCCACCTTCGCCCTCCCCAGCCCCGCCGGAGCCGCCTGCCGCCTTGGCACAGAGACGGCGAAACCACCCAGAACCCCCTTCCCGCCCAGCGGCGTGTCCCCCAACGCCGAAGCACCCTGATCGCACGCTCCCCGCAAGCTCCGGACCCTCATCTCCCTTCCAAATCCCTCATCTCCCCCCCACCCAGATCACTCACCTCCCCACTCCCCGGCTCCCGCGAGCGGCCGGTCCCCGACAACCCCATCGCCGGCTCCCGGCCCCTGCTCACCGCCCAGCCATCCGGGCGCGCTGCGCCTTACATTCTCCGGCTCTGAAGGCTTCCTGACGATTTGCATAGTTAAGCCGTAAACTAACCACAACATTCCTCTTACGATTTTGCAATCTGCTGGAATAACGTGGTCGCTCTAAGTCGAGTCGATGAATCATCATCTATAAACCACAGCTCTCGTCACCGGGGCTCTCAGTGCTGGCTGCAGCCAGCGTGATTAATCCGCCAGGATGCCAAGCTTAACCTACGGCGCAGGGCTATTTATTTTCCAAACTTGCAAACCTCCGGAAAACGACTGCTCCTGCCTTCCCCGTCCCCTCCGAGGCGAGATGTGCCGGGCTGCGGCAGGGGACCGCGCCAGAGCCCCACGTAGAAACCTCCCTTGCCGCTCGCAGGGCATCCCGGCTGGACCGTGCACCTTGCAGCTGAGGCACCCGCGCCTCCTCCCAGTCCCCAGTGCCGCAGCACCCTCAAAATATGCACCGAAACACCACTGTTGCCAGCACAGCTCGGTTCCCCAGCCCCGGTCCTGCCGGGGACAGGCACGGCCACCATTTCACAGCACCTCTCCCCATGATGTTTAGCTGAGCTCACCCCTGGGAGACCCGTTCCTGCCCCAGGACCACCGGCTCCTGCCACCCCCGGCCGCGCTGTCTGCTGCTGGGCGTGCTGGCAGGGAACCGGCTCAGGGCACGGTGATGGCACTGTGCAAAAACCTGTCCCCAAGCCCAAGTGCTGGCTGGGAGTGACATCTCCCCTCTCTGACAGCAGGTTTTGAGGGCGGACTGCCTGCACGCGGGATGCCATTTGGCTGCCAGCAGGTGCATCACCTCCATTGCTGTCACTACGGCGCCCTGGGCTCTCACAGACGATCAACACGGAAACCACCGATTCCTGCTTGCTCCTTAAATTGGGACAGAGCAAACCACGAGCACCTACACCCTTGTGCAGAGGGCACTGCGTGTCCCAGGCTGAGCTGCGAGGCGACTCGCTGCAGTGCCACCCAAGCCCGTCCCCGGGCACCGCAGGCAGCGAGTTCCAAGGATTTTGCTCCAAGGTGGCCCTGCAGCCCTCGCCGCAGGCTCGCTGCAGCAGTGTGGTGACACGTGCCAACCCTCTCCCCACCGTGTCACACCTAAGTCCGCCTCAACGGGGACTTTGGAGGGACCTGCACCCCACCGGCATGAGCCCTGTCCCCTCCAGCTGCCGGGAGCGCCCGCTCGGCCGCGCTGCCTCTCCCGCGCGCGGGGCGCTGGCTCCTCGCTTCTCCCGCGGGTGACTTCAGACCAATGGCATTTATGATGTTCTCCAGGGGCACTCGGCTGCGGAGCAGGCTCAGGCCGAGGTCATTGCACGCAATCAGGGAGTTGCAAATTAAAACCAGCTCGAGATAAGCCGAAGACAAAAGGCCTACGCTACGCTGGCCAGGAATGCCTGGGGTTTGCTTTGCTGCTTCTCCGGGAGCCTCAGCACGCCTGCGATGGCCATATGTGCGCGTGGGTGCCTGCTGGCATCGCCGTGAACGTCCCGCGGGGTCCAGCACGGGCACGGCGGGGCAGGATGCACTGCGCTCTTCGCGGCACAGCCGGCGGGACTCAGCACTCGGCTCCCACCGCTCTCCCCAGCCCCGCGGGACGCTGCGCAGAGACAGCATCTCTGCCAGGAGCAGGGCTGGCACCGCACCGCCGCGGCTCGGCACCGTCCCCTTCTCCTCCACCACCCGCATCCATCCTTCCATCTGCTTCCAAACTCTCCCTCCGGCAGGTCACACCGACGACAGCCGGGGGAGCACCCCCAGCGCCAGCCTCCTCTTTAGCCATCACGCTGCCCAGGCGCCCCGGGTCTCCCCTGGAGCATCCTTCCCCGTTTGCCGAAGCCATAGCAGCAGACGAGGCGCCCGCCACCGAGATCTGACGCCACATGGCCACTGCGAACAGTGCTCCCCGCATCACCCTGCCCGTCCCCCGGCGGCGGGCTGGATACGGAGCACGGGGAGGATGGCTTAGAGATACACGTATGTATCGTGTAACTGACTCCCAGGGCCCGGAGCCTCTGATCCGACGGTCTGGAACGCCTCAGCCCTCGCTGCCACCCACCGCCGCGCAGCCTGGCTTCTCACGACCGCGCACGGCACCCTCCGCTCATGGGAGAAACCACAAAGCAAAACAAGCCGCTGCCAAAACAACAAGGAGAGGAAGAGGAATGTCTGCCGGCGAGTTGGCTTTGATCGCTTGCATCCCGGGGCCGGGTTTGACGCTGTTGGCTGTGGAAGCAAGTTGAAAAATCAAAGGGCCGGGTTCGGATTTGATAAGGAGAACGACAGCGAGCGTGGGGCTCGCTCGGTTCGGCTCCGACCGCGACGGCCCAGAGCTGTGCTGCTCCTTCGCCAGTGAACACCACACTGCAAAACAGCACTCATTACACGGCAGAGTCGGGAAACGCCAGGGCCGTGCCCAGCGTCCCGGGAGGCACCGAACAGACCCCGCGCACACTCGCCAGCACGGCTCACGAGCACCGCAGGCCACAAAACACGTGCAGTGCCAGCAGCGAAGCGTTGGCAGCCGCAGCTGGGCCGGGAAAGCCCCGTGCCATCAGCCACGCTGCCAGTCCTGGGGGCGAGCAGCACGCCGAGGACGAGGAGAGGGACCGGCTGCGGGACTGTGGGGATGCCAGACTCTTCAGCATCACTCGCCAAACCACGGCACGACCGTGTCCGGTGCAGGCACCTGAGTGTGGGCTCATCTCAGGTGGCACCAGGAGCCTCTTGGGCGTGGGAACCTTTTGGGCAGGGGTCCCTGCGCCGCTCAGCCCAGCACGGCAGGCACCGACGCCTGCCCGCTGCTCGCTCCGTGAGCTCGGTGAAGCACAGAAGCAATTTTTACAAGACCCTACTCGCTCAGATCCCTCCTTAAATCACCGAGGGCTTTTCCATAAGAGGAAATGTTTCTCTTCTGGGTCGCCGCTGAGTTTTTTAAAAAGTGATTTGATTGCTCGCGAAGGGAAAATGACCCGAGGGGAAGAGAGCGTAACGTTTGGAAGCGGTGGAGATGAGCCCTCGCTCTATCCCGGGCAGGGAACACGTGTTTTCTCTTCCCTGTGGTTTGCTTTACCCCGCTCCCTGCTGCCTACAGCCCCCCGGCCGCATGCCAACCCCCCTCCAACAGAGGAAGGTGCCGGGTCGGCGCCTTGTGGGATGCAGAGCAGCATCCACGCACGCCGCAGACGCACCGGGGGCAAAGCGAGCCCCGTTTTCCTCACGGAAGCAGCTTTCTCCGGGGTTTTCAGCTGAGCCTGCTTTAGAAAGCAACTTAGCGCTGATGCAACCTATTTCCCGTTGGTTCCCAGTCAATCCTGGATCACAACAACAGATAAAAGGACTCATCCCCAAATCCAACCACTTCTATCGCTCTCTGCCTCGCTGGGAGGATGCTGCAGGTCTGCCGTCGGGATCGGTAACGCCCAGCCTGGATCCCAAACCCCCATCCCGAGGAGTACTCACGTGGGCACAGGCGTGGTGGAGCGCTCGCTGGGAGGATGCATCGACCTGCTGCTGGAGAAACACGAGTCCGAATTCGGGGGCCAACCGGAATGGGAGGGGGTGTTCACGTCACTTTTGAGTGACAATTTTATTATCGCTAACTGCAGATGTGATCAAGCTGCACGGAGGAGTCCCGCTGTGGTGGCCACAGGGTCCATGAGCAAGTGGTCCATTGGCAGCCCGTGTCGGTGCTATCCCAGAGGCAGCGGCTGCGTGTCCCTGCCTGCCGGTCCCCGTCTCCGCTCCGAGCCCGCAGGTCTCCCTGCTGTCCCCACACTGCCAGCAGCCCGCGAGGCTGCGTCGGGACCTGGGGACGGAGCAGCCATCCTCCTGCGGCAACGCATCCTTCAATTCTTTTCCCAAATATGGCCACATCGTTCTCGTTAAATCACCCCCAAAACTGCAGCTGGGATTTCAGGAATGCGAGTTTCCATTGTGTTTGCCCGACGATGCTGCCTGGAGAGGTGGCAGGGATGCGGGAATGCTGCAACGGGCTTGTCACGGGGGAACGGGCTTGACACACCTTACGGGGCATCCCTGGGGACAAGGTTTGGGAGCGACGGGAGCGGAGCCCAGCCCGAGAGAGCAGGCGTCAACAGAGGGTTACAGGATCAGTACCGGCTCAAAAATCGCCATGTCTCACACCTCACCCACCTCCTCTGCGCAGACACCCTAATTCTCAACCCCACCCGTGACAGGGCAGCAATGGCCCCTGGGTGACAGCCCTTTACCAGCCCCAGACCAGCTCGGTACGCGGCAATCCCGGCACCCCGGGGAGGGCAGGCGGGGGCTCCCATTTCCAGGCAGGGAGGCGAACACAGGCGCTGGCAGAGAGCATTCAGCCACGCACAGGACAGGCTGCAGACCCCGAGCCCTCACCCCTGAGCCCCCCAACACCACTGTCAGGTTACCCTGTGAGCCGGGAACCACCAGAGCCACAGCGAGGCGTAGGAAAAGCACAAGAAACGGGTATTTTCCCAGAAACAACCACCTGTCCTGTTGGAAACTGATGTCTTCGCAAGGCACGTACTGCCAGGCACCAAGCAGAACCCGCTGCCTCCAAACATGCTCCAGCGCAACCCTCCGCACTCGCCCTAAACCCACTGCCTTCCATGAGGATGCTTTTGGAGCCCATTTGAGGATTCTGGGGATTAGCTGGTTTTGTCTGGATATTTTTTTTTTTTGGCTAGGAGAAGATGGAGATTTAAAGAGCGAGAGCCGGTGCCGAGCAGCGCACACACGAGCACCCAAGGGATAAACGCTCTGCGAGATGTTTCTCCCCATGAGGCTGCACTCGAGCAGGACCAGGATCGGGTCTGACTTCTTCTCGTGGGTCCCGCACCCCCAGCCTGGCCAGGTAGGTTTCCCCAGCCACCAGCAGCGCTGCCATACTGCAGATGTGTCCGGAAAATGAGCCAAATTCAGCCCCCGTTGTATCCCAGCAGTGAGCTGACCTGGCCCAGTTGGTGGGATGGGACAGACCTGGGGGACAGGATGACAGCAAGGCCACCTCGCAGCAACATCCCACCCGTGGAAGATGAACCCGCGCCCCAACACTGACACCCCAGGCGTTGCTTCCGACCACGCAAACTGCTCCATTACAGACCTCTCTGCAGCCACAACCATTCCCCCCTGCCTGCTCCGCTGGTAATCTCAGCGCTGTTCAAAATCCAGCGCTCAAGTCAGCGTAGGCTTAAACACACGGAGAATAATTTATTGGGATTTGTGGCTGCAAAGTTTACTGACCACATCCAGGGCTGTTTCTGTACGATGTGCACGATTTTACGACAAGTATCTCCCCGCGTCTGAAAGAGAAGTTGTCAAACCCTTTGTCACTAACGAGGAGCCCCTCCCCGGATTGATGAAAATCGAACGCTTCCCAGAAATAAGTATCATTCATCTCGTTAGCCGTTGTGGTTACCGGAGCGGGGCCGCAGGCACAATTTGTGGTGTAAGAGGCAGTTTGCTGAGCTCTGGACCTGATCCGCGCTGAGGGAGGAGAGGTGATGGCAGGGCAAGGCTGGACGGCAGCGGGAGCTCTGCTCCTGCCCCGGGGATGGGGAGCACGGAGCCCCGCAGCCCATCCGGCAGCCCGAGCCCCTGCCAGCTGGGACGGCGCTTCCGTGAAAAAAAGTAAATGGCTTGTTTATAAAAATCTGGGCTGGGGCTGTTTATCCGCGTCGGCGAGGGGAATGGTTTGTGTTTGGGGAGGGCGGGACAGCCGGCGGGACGGATAATTCGATTTGGGTTTTGGCAGGGGATAGGGAAGAGGGTGGGCCTGGGAACGGCCGTCAGCCCTGGCAGGGGACCGCGCCGGCTGCCCCGGGCAGGTCACATCGCAGCCCCCGCCCCGCCGGCACGGCTCCGGCACCGCTCCCCGGCGGAGGACGCGGGGGTCCGGGTGGCTCCGTGGTCCCCCCTGGGTGCCACGGAGCAAGTCCTCGAAAGCGTCAGCACTAACGCACAGGGCCCTTTCACCGGGGGAATACGTGAGCACCGTCTGACAGCCGCGCCGAGGGGGACCGGCGTGACGGCATGTCCTGCAGGCCGCGTCCCTCCGCCGCGGCGCATGACTTCATCCACCTCTGAGTCATCCCCAGGGCGGGCAGGCGGCTCCTCCGGCCGCCCATCGCTGCTGCCGCCCGACCCGCTGCCGGCGTGAGCACCGAGCACCGGGACGGCCGCCCGCCTCCCCATCCCGGCACCGCACGGGACCCCCACAGCTTCTCCCCCCGCGAATTCCCCGGCACCGCCGCAGGAAGCATAACCGGTCCATGTGGGCACTGCCACGTGGGCAACGCTACGCCAAAATCAAAGCGAATTTATTCTGGAATAAGAACCCCGCACTCCGCACGGAATAATTACGTTGAAATAGAGTCACTTGCATTCCAGCACGGTTTCAGTCCAACCTCGCGCTACCGCAGCCCGGCTGAACAGCTTGCCCAAATAACGAAGCACATGGCGCTAATTGCCTAGCTTCAATTTTGGTGCCCCTCACTCCAGAATTAGGGGTGTTCGCAGAGAAACGCTCTTTGAAATACCCTGAAGAGCGACTGCGACAGCCCCCCAGGCGACACATCCATGCAAGGGCCTCTCATTACAAGCTCATGCAAATTTATGCTTATTACTGCACATTAAATATTGGATCAGATCATTTTACCATCACTCAAACTTTTTTTTTCTTCTTTTTACAATGAGAAATTACACGCTTGGAAGTTATTCCTCTCCCCATTGATTCCCCCCTTTCAGGGTTAAATGGCATTTTTCATACCCGAACGTAGAGGGTTATTTTAGAAAGGATCTTCATCTCGGGAGCCTGAATATTATGCATAATGATCCATCAGATGTGTGCGCCTTCCATTCATCGGCGCTGGGGAAGGCGGCGTGCCGGGAGCATGCGCCCTGCCTCCGAGCGGGCGGCTGCTCGGTTTTCTGACAAACTGGGAGCAGAATCATGTGAAGTCGCCGCTCTTGGCAGGAGATTTTTAGCAATAAGTAGCAGCTTTATGAGAAATATCGTTTGCCAGGGGACCATCAGCCAGGGAGCAGTGGGATTCTTATTTTTTAATGGACTTTTAATAAGTAGGCCACAATGATAATCTTGACACCAGAGTAGCTTTATTTCTACGTGTAATTATCTCCACTTCGCTCTCAAGCTCCCTGCAGCCTCCAAGAGCAAATAAGACCACCAACCTCTCCGTGAGAAAAGGAGCGAGAAAACAGCATAGGGCCACTTGAAATGCTATTTGTATCAGACCTCATCCGCTCCTCTCATCTGATATAAAAGTCAACCTCTCCTCCTCTCCTCTAAATCAATTAAATCTCACTTTTGGCGTTTAACTCCTTGAACCCTTACCAGCAGGAAAATCCAGGCTCGGAGCACGGGCAGCGCCGGGAACGCGGTGCCACGTCTCCCGGTGCTGCAGGAATTCGTGTTCGCAGCCCCGTCTCCTCCCCGCGCGCTGCTCATCCCCGCGCTGTCCCACCGTCTCTCCCCGCCTTCATCCCATCACCATCTCTGGTGGTTGAGCCCCGGTGGAGGGGCCCAACGCCGCCGCTCCCCAGCCACAGCCCCGACTTCGCTCTTGCCCAACATGGGCAACAGCTCGAAGGACCTCCACGGGGTTAAAAATAATCCAGGACCCCCTGGGAACAAGCAGGGAGGATGGGCAGCCGCGGAGGCTGCTGAGCCTCCAGGTCGGGTTCGTCCCAAATGAGCACACCTTCTGCCAGTGCAAGTGGAATTTGAGCAGCTTCTGAAGAGACTCACTAAGCAAAAATGCCACCAGGTGCATCCTTCCATCCCAGCCCTCCGCATTTGGCGGAGGGTGCGGACCGTGCCGGTCGGCGCAGCAGCACGCTGACCCAGCCTGGCCTGGGAAGGCAGGTCCCATCGGCATGGAGACACCGGCTCCGTGAAGGGCTGCAAGGGAGATGTGGAGGTCCTTCACTGCTCCCACCAGCTCCTGGCAGGACTTCTAACAACACGTTCCTGCCTTATTACCTTAAAATCCCACCCTAAAATGCTTCTGTCCCCAGCACAGCCTCCCTGTGCGGCAGGGACCAAACTGTGCTGCCCCACCAGCCCCTGCTGTCACCCTCCACAGCAGCGTGTCCTTCCCAAGCCTGCACACAGGCTCTTCCAGCGCTCCTCCGCACGCAGCCTCGCAGGAAACGGATGCAAGCGATGCATGGAAATAGCGTGGGTACCGCAGCACAAAGCGTGCGTCTCGAGAGCCCCCAACATCTCCGGGGGAGTCGCTCCAGGCTGGATCGTATGCAGCAACTCTTGTTCTGCACCTCACTCCTACTGCTATTGGTGCAGCCAGCCCTTGGCTCTTACAGCGGGTCTGAACAGCCCACCTTCCACCTGAGCATCACACAGTCCCAGAAATGTTCACTGCTTCGCTTCCCCTCCCACCCCAGACTCAGGGATTTGACTCTTCTTTCAAAATCCGTAACGTTCTGCTCGAGCTCTGCTCCAGCGGAGGCGCAATCCGCTCCCCCCGGAGCCCGGCAGCCTCTGCCTCTCAGTGTTTTACAAATATTGCTGTCTCCTACTTGCAAAACCAGTCCTGCCTTTTATTACGGACGACGCAGCAAGTCCCTGCTTCCAAAGGCTGGCACCGAGCGAGGCTCCGAACGGCAGCACGTGACCACGACTGCCCCGGCTGGACCAGACTCCGCAGCGAGGGCCAGCGCCGTGGGAAATTCCACAGCCAAGGATGCTTTGGATACCTTCAAAAACCAGAATACGACTGGTACCTGCTGGGCGCAGGTGGCTGCTGGGGTAGGGAGGTAGACGCCGAGCAGAGCGTTGGGTTGTTTCTCTCCCTCCACACTTGTCACTTGCTCAACTTAACATTGAAACCAGAATGAGCTGTGCTAAATGTCTCCACCGCTAACAAGAAACAAATGTGGCCTCATGTTCCAGTTGCTGTGATCTAACAAAACAGACCATGGTAAACACTATAAAAATGTACTGGAGGGAACCACCCTGTGTTTGCTGGGAGAAGGACTGGATAATCTAATAGGGCTTTATCCATCTCTAATGTCTCTGAAAAAAGAAGGGAAAACTGGGCCCCGTCCATGACATTCGTCATGTGCTAGCTATTCTGATGTCTTAATGCTGCAGAAATCAAACTGGAGCAAGGCTACCTATCTGCCTCCCAATCAGGATCTAGACCCAAGTGCTGCTTTTTATGGCCATGCAGCGTGAGGAGCTGCTGATGTCAGCGGTGGCATGGGCCAGGCCAGTTTTTCCATCTCTATCCCCACGTTATCTGGAGAGATACTCCCTTTGCGGTCATCGCACTCTCCTCATGACGTGGATAATTGTTCGCTTCATGGACCTGGGGATCCACCAGCAGGAACTTCCTCCAGCTGAAAGCATTCCTGGGGACAAGGTACCTGCCCAAAAGGTTAGCACTTATCTGGGTATCGTGGTATCAGCAGCAACACTGACACGGTCACGTCCAGATTTGTATCTCGGCCACGGTAACGGCCAGGGTTGATTCAGTCACCTACCCCCAGGCACTTCACGGTGCCCTAAGTACCTGCCTGGCCCTTAACCAAAGGGTTAAGGGTCTCCTCCAGCTTCAGCGCCAAATCTGCCAGCCCCCGCGGGGATCTCAGACACCCTCCGGCACTTCAGATAGATTTATATGCCTCTGCTCAGGCGGTCACCAGAAGTCACTCCCACCCAAGTCACTCTCCTCCCATACCTTTGCCCACGGGACGAGCCTTGGGCAGGCTCTGCAAGGCAGGAGCACTCCCACCCAGCCCCCAGGAGCCCCGTCCCCATCCTCACACCCAGTCATCTCCAGAGGGGACAGAGAAACAGGTCCCGCTTGGTTCTCACACAGAGCTGCAGGTCACACGGTAACCCCGTGCTGCTCCTGACATGAGACCAGGTTTTCTGCAGTCACTCCATCCCCCTTTTTCAAGCATCTTGGGTTTGTTGTTTGCTTTTTTAAAGCTACTGCGACCTTGGCACGGGGATGGACAAACATCAACTGCCAGAAAACAGCATGTTCTGAAACGCTACGCAGAGCAAAACCACAGCCCCATCGCAGGCTGCAGGCAAGATCCCCATCTGGGGAGGGGAGAAGAGAAGCATTTGGGGCGCTCAGAGAAAGTGCTGCTGAGAAGCCGCAAGCGCAAAGCGCCGCAGCTCTTCGCACGGCCCGAGGGACGACGCTTCCACGTGCTCCTTTAGCTCTTACCTGGCTCTTCCCGCGTCGCCGGTAATTCCTTCTTACAAGGTTCTTGTAATTCTCATTCTTCTTGGTCAGGTAGTAATAGAGGACGCAGTCTGCCACCGTCTGCAACGACACGGGCAAGTCAGGGAACGGCAGGTCCCGGCCCCTCGCTCTGTCGGGGCGCAGTCTTCCAGGAGCAGCGTTGAGGCCCCGCCATCGCCTGGTCTCCTGCTGCTCCTGAAGATCTGCAGCCCAAACAGGCTTCCCCACGCCTCCCTCCCAAAGCCACCCAAAGGCGGAGCTGGAAGCGGTGGGCAATGCACGCTGCCCTCCTAAAAAAGGCTCAGCTCTTCCAAGGGACAGAGCGCGGCCGTCCCGCAGGCGTGCCCAGGCGGAGATGGGGGCGCAGGAAGAGAGCACCCCGCGTTGGAAGCACAGCAGGGGGAAGGGTTGACCCCAGATGACTGTGGCAACCGAAGGCAGAAGAGGGAGAGCCGCCTGTCACCCTCTGTTGTGGTTATGGGAGGCACAACCTGCCACGCGCCTGTCAGCGAGCGTTATTTCCAGCCATTAAGCTCGCTGGCTCGAGCGCGCACGGCTTTCTCGCGGACAGATTGAGACCCCGGCGCTCAGGAGCCCCATCCCAACTCCCAACTCCAGCGGTCGGCTCCGCAAGCGCCACCCCGGACCGGACACGTTAGGAAAACAAGGAGCCACGGCTGGGATGTATTCTGCTCCTGAGCAGCTCAGAGCGTGCCACGCTGGGGAAAAGTCCTTCGCTGAACTGGGTGGGCACCCAAACGTTGGTCTTGGGCTACACCTTCGTGTGTAGGATCAGCGGTTGCATGAAGAGAAATAACCCCACAGACCCGTCACGCCTGCCGGCGCCTGGGAGCGGGGTGCTGCCGTGTGCTCCCGGGGGTGCACGGGGGCTGCGCTCTCCCCGTGCCTCTGCAGGGAGTGGGACCATTTGCAAAAACAGATTGCAACTTTTAAAGTGTTAATTGGATCTCTTTCTAATCTAGCCCTGATTATACACACACACGCGAACACAAAAACGTACAGTCATCTGTTCCAAGGGCTAAGATCACTATTTTTTTTATAATGCAATTTAAAAATCTATTAATTCATTACATTGAGCCATACTTTGCATCTCTCTCCAACAGGATAATAGATGTGTTCTGTATCGTAATTACAGCCTGATATACAAACGAGTACAAATAAAATTAGAAGACATTTTACAGCTTGGAACACAGACTGGATCGTGAGCATCATCCAAGTCCCACCACTTTCGGCTTTAACAAGTGGGAAAGGCTGGAAAGAGCCTGGTATCTTACGGCGACAACAGCAGCACGCGGTTGCTGCTGGCCTTCGCTCGCTTGCTGCTTCGGACAGGCGAGTCAAGGTCTAAGAAATTATTTCCCCTGCCTGAGTCACGCAGAATCAGAGAATCACTTAGGCTGGAAGGGACATCTGCAGACCACCCCCGGAAAGCAGAGGGGTTCCCCCAGAGCAAGTGGACACTGCACGGATGAAACACTGCATGAGATGGGCAGAGGATGCAACTAACTACAAGGACGGGAGAAGAAGCGGCTCTCGAGTGTTTCTTGCTCAGGAGAACACCTGGTCCATCGCTGTCCTTCCAGGCCAGGTCTGTCTGGGATCTGCCCGTATGGCCTGTCCCACAGAAGGTACCTGGCTCGCTCAGAACGGGATCAGAGACTCGCTCTTCCTTCAGATCTCTTTTTCAAACCTTTCTTCCATCAGCCCAATTAACAGCAAAAAGGAAAAGTCCGAGAAGCGCAACAGAGAGGCGTTGGGAAAGGTCAGGCCCTCCTGCGAGCAAACTACTCCTAAACACCAAGAAGTGCACAGAGGACACCAACCCGAACTGCTGGATGAACTGGGACTCAGCCCACCCTCAAGATGCCCCCCCCCGAGCGAAGAGGGGACCCCTCCGCTTTACGCCGGGCAGCCGGGTGCCCACACCTCCTGTGCGACAGCCTGGCTTGGTGCAACGTGCCTCCAGGAGATGCTGGAAAGCAGCTCCCCCAGGCAGATCACGGGGTGGGCTGCGCCGCCTACGCACCAGGCTGGATGCGTTCACACATCTCGCGGCGCTGAGCTCCCTGTCTCTCCGCAGCTGAGTCAGTCCCTCGTCTCTGCAGGGAGCCGGGAGGTGTCTGGACCATGCCCGGGGGGGGCTCTGAGCCACCACCGCCCACGGGTGCCCAGCATCCGCCGGCCGCTCCAGCACCACAGGGAGCCGTGCGATGGAGAAGAGAGAGTGCCAGGCAGGTTAAAGCCCGGCAGGGAGGCTTACCTTCCTGTCCAGAAAGGATGCGATCAGGCCGAAATTCTTTGGATGCTGCATGAACCTGCGGGAGCAAGAGGGAGGGGGTTAGCGTGGGTGCCGGCTCCGACCCCCCTCGCAGCCGGGCTGCCATGCCCTGCGCGCCCGGAGCAGCAAGGCCACTTCCCCGAGGGACTCAAGGGGTTGAGAAAATATTTGCCTGCCGCTCAGCTTCCCAGAAAGGCAGGAACTTTAAATTTAGCCCAGTGGAACTGGGCTGGTTGGAAGCTTTGATGCGCAGATGATGGGGTGGGAGCGGGCAGGGGGCTGGCAGTGCCCGACAGCCGCCCGTCACCCTGCTCCATCCCACCGCCACGCAAGCCCGTACCAAAGGCAGGACGGGCGCGGAGGGCAGCTGCGCACCCGGCTGAGGACTCAGGATTTGGCAAGGAATCGCCGTCAATGGCCGAGCACAAGCACCCTGCAGCATGGCTGGGGGAGCCCCCGCCACCGAGCAGGACCCCGAGCCCGGCTGGGCTGTCAGGAGCAGCTGCGAAGGACGGGAAGGGAAACCTAAACCCCAGGAGGAAGCACAGAGCTGCCACGTTGCTGAGTTGCTCAAGAGATCCCCGGTGGCACAGCGGCTCCGAGGAACGCCGCCTCCTGCCCAGGAGCTGTCAGCAGGCTCGCCCGCAGCTCCGGCAGCCCGTGAGGGCGCATCGCCCACTGGGGAGAAGCTGTCCCCGGGCACAGAGACATCTCCTCCAACAAATCCCTTCGCCCAGCTGGTGGGGAAGCACCAAAGGCCAACAAGCCCTTGGCACGAGGTGATCCCACCGGCAGGAGCACAGTTAACCAGTGCATCACCGAAGCGTGGGGAGCTCTAGTGCCAGGGCTGGAGCACAGCGGTGGCCCTGGTGGAGACGTGGCCACCAGCACTGGTTCTGCCCCAGGGAGCCCAGTGGCCAGGGTCAGCCCCGCTCGGCACGCGTGGCTCTGCCGGCTCCCAGGAGCTGACGGCTCTTTGCCCCGGGGAGATGGATGAGAGGCAGGAGGTGGGTGAGCTGTGGTGTGGGTGCGGGATGTGGCGAGCAGCTCGGTGGCTCCAGCCCCGCCGGCAATTTCCCCGGGGCTGCTGGCCAAGGCCTCTCCTCCCGCCTTCGCGGCTCAGCCCCACTGCCAAACCCACAGCCAGGGCACCGAGCTGAGCGCAGCCAGGGCCTGACTGACTCCAGCCATGGCAGCAGGACACGGGTGCTGTCACCCTCGCACCAATGCCCTTCTTGATACAGAACCCCCACTTGGTTTGGGTGGCAAAGCACGAGTCCTATCACCGTAACTGGTCACCAGAGCAAGGGATCTCATCTCTGCTTTTGCAGGTGACAATGTGACATGGGGGGGACATGGGAGGTGGGAGCATGGACAGCAATGGGACTGATCCTTGGGTGCTTAATGGGGACCCAAGTCTCTATCAGCCTTTCTGCCACCAAGTGTTTTGAAGGGTAAAACTTACCCCCCTCCAGATATAACACAGACACCAAGGGAGATCCCCCCCCAAGACAACACGTGACTAAATAAATAAGTACAAGAAAAAAGAAACCAGAAACACTGGGGGGGGAGGGGGTGAGGGGAAGAAAAGCAGCTGGGCTGCTCAGACTGGGATCAGAGCACAGCTCCGGAGCCGGCTCATCACTCTGGGCACAGCACAAACCGAGGGCTGCCCAAGGGACAGGGTTTTCAAGGCCACGTTGTCCATGATGCTAACGCAGCGTCAGGGGCAATCCAGATGACAATCCACTGTTTTTCACGGGTCAGGCCATGTCCCACGATGAGGGACGGATGCTGCGTTCTCACAGTGCCCAGCATGACAGGGATCAAGGGGTACCGCAGCCATCCCTGCTCCTTCACCAGCAAACCACGGCCTCCCTGGGAGCAGGCTAGCGATGGGCTCTCAATAAAGAGACCCGAAGTCCTGCCCAGAAGCAAATCAAACCAGACTCTTCCTTGTGGTTATGTTTTAACAGCTAGAATGAGTTCAGACCTGGAGCTCGTTGGCCTTGCAGGGCCTGGCTGTGTTCTCCGAGAGCACCTGCCATCAGGGCTGAACAAAAGGTTGCACCAGGTTTTCACAGCCTTAAGAAGAGGCCGGCTCTGGGTCATGATCATGGATGACACAACTCTGGTTCACCTTAAATACCCAGGCCAGAAGCTGCAGCACACCACACAGCTCAGCTACCTGCGCACCAGGATTGGGGCAGGACTCCCTCGGCCCTCCTGACGGCTCCAAAGTACCAATCTCTTAAAAAGAGCTTTGAGAGAGCCCTGAAATCCTGCTGTATTTATGCCTCCAGCTCCGCATCACCCACGGTGATGACACAGAAACCACCATGCACAGCAGGATGCATGAGCTGGGTGTGGATTCTTCCAGCCCCATTAGCCAGGCACGGCCCCGCCATTAAACACCAAGTAATTAGCCTTTGCGTCATTTGCGGGCAAGCCTTGCTGTTTGGAGTGTCACATTTTAAGGCTAATTAGCAATGAGGATTCTCCTCTACCAAAGCCTTGGAGCCGGTTTGCTTGTTTTGTTCTTTTTTGGTCCATTTTGGCAATTAGTTATTTCAGCTGCAAACAGGAGTTGTCACGAGCAGGGACAGGAGGAGGGATCCCGGACACGGAGAGGCTTCCAGCACGGCTGGCCGTGGGCCTGCTGGTAATCCATGGAGCCATCTCATGATGGTCCAGAGGCCAGATTAAGGCAGTGCTGCGAGGGACGAGGTGGCTCTGGCGCAGCCACATCCCTTGTGTCCAGAGCAGTGAGCCCCAGCAGAACTCATCCTGCTGGAAGCTGAACTCCAGCTCTGTTTTTACAGACACACAGCACGTTGGGGGCACCAAGGATGCTCCGGTCCTCCATGCAAACGCACCTGGGTCCCCGCTGGGCTATGAGATGCAGGGGAGTCTGGATGTGAGACGGAGCTGCGAGCCACAGCCTGGCTGGCAGCGTGGTGGTACCCAGGGAAGGGATCAGCAATCCCCCAAGTGATCTCAGCTGATGAAGCGAAGCTGTTCTCCAGCACTGCTTGCAAACAGCAGAAAAAAGCACAGCCGGAGTTCGCACGTGTCTTATGTGGGAATGCATCCATGGAAACAGCAGCTGGTGGCAAATCCTGCAGGCAGCAGGACAGAGCGCTGAGGGACGGACACCGGCTGGAAGCTGCAGCCTGAGGGGGTCTACATGGGGGGGTTGGATGTTGACAGCCCCAAGAATCCTCCTGGACACGCAGTGCCCAAGAGACAAATCCAAAAATGTAACCATGTATGGAGCACTGGGTTCCACTGACATTACCCTTAAACTGGCTGATACAACCGGGGATGCAGAAGCAGAAAAACTTACAGTTCTCATTCTGTCCCAAGCAGCAGCTTCCCACACCTCTGCAGGTGGGCACGAACACACCAACCCGAGAGAAAGGCCTGAGGTTGCTCTGCAGGTGCATCAGCGTGTGCCCGGGTCCAAGGCAACACAGCGACCCCGGCTGTGTCCCTGGGCGGCAGGACAAGCCCTTGGGAAATTCATGCCTCAGCGTTGCTGGGGCCCCGGCCAAAGCATTGCACAGGTCCTGTCCCCGCTTCCCGAGGGCTACGCAAAGAGAGGTGTGTGGGCTGCACTCACTTTTCCCGGAAGGTCTCCTTCTCCTGTTCACTCCACATGTTCATCACCTGCCGGTCCTTGTAGACCTTCATGGGGTCATCCATGAGGCCGTTCATGTTGATGAATTTAATGCGCTGCTGGTCAGCATCGTAGAGCATGGGCGGGATGACAGCGAGCTGGCGCATCTGCTTCTCCAGGTTCTTTGGGGAAAGCAGAGAGAACAGTTGGTCAGCACTACGGGCCCGTGGGGACCGCAGGGGACAGATGTTCGAGAGGAAAGGACAGGCGGAGGAACAGAGGAATTCAAAAGCAAGCGCTAGACAGCTTTATTGCTAGACTAATTGTAAATTAAACGCTGAAAGAGGCTATCGCTGTCAGCCAGGAAAACAATTAATCTTTCTTTTTGAAATAAAGGGCTTTAAGGTACCGCGTGGAAATGTCTGACTTAAGCAAAACAGCTCCTGACCATCAAAGCAGTGGTGGCACAGGGAGTGCAAACCCCTTCCCTGCCATCAAATCCACGGCCATGTGGCGCCGCCCCCCCCAAAAAAAAAATTGCCAGGGAAGCGGTCAGCTCTGCAAAGCTTTCTGAAAGGGTGGGCAGAGGGAGACATCGTGTTTCCCTTCCACAGGAAACCTAATATTGTTCCAGGATGTTGCAAATGTCACCATAACAGGGCCATCTTTCCTCTTACTGCAACACCCTGGGACATGATCTGGTGCCTTTACTCCATCCTATTCAAGCGCAAAGTTCATCCAGAGCCTCAGCCACGCACCAGGACAGGACAGACAGGACACACTGGTTTCCTTAAGTATTTGCAAGAGCGGCCAACGTGATGTCTCATTTGTCCTGTCCCCTGCCCGAATGCTGGGACTGTCCCCGCGGCAGAGGTCCGCCCTCTGGGGATGAAGGGATGCTCTGGCCACCCTCTTTTGTTTGCTAGCAGCACCGTCACTCCAAGCCCTCCCTGTCACCTGGGATGGCACCGGTCAGACATAAATTCCAACCCTTGACCCAGGAAGGCCAGGTCTCAAGTGCTGTTATTTTAATTTATGGCTAGACACTGGTTCCTGGGAGAACAGTAATGTCCAACCCTTCCATCAAGCTGCCGACCCAGGCTTGCCCAGCACCGTTCTGCTTCCCCGCTGCGACTGAGCAGACCCCACCTCCTCTTCCTAAAACACAGCTCTCCGCACAGACACGGACGTTTCAAGTCATTTCATCATGTTCCTCATCCTCACTAGGTTGCCTCCCATTTAGCAACTGCCTGCTTCAGATGCCCTGGGGGTGTCACCTCATCGTGGGAGGTCAGGGACAGCTTACAGCCAGAGCATCGACCCCGACAACCGCAGACCGCCCCGGCAGAAAGGAGAAAGCCCCCGTGCAGAGCCACGGCAGGGAGCTGAGAGAGCAGAGCTTCTCCCTTCGCCTGGCGGGGTCTCGGGGTGCCGAGCGCTGCAGATAGACCCCGCAGCCAGACCTCTCTCCTCCCCGGCAATGTGTCAGGGCAGAGAGGTGGCCCCTGCCGCCAGCGATGCTCCCCGGCTCTCACCTCCCTGCTCCTTCCAACCCCGCAGAAGGGCTGAAAGCTCTCAAGGTCTCCTCTGAGACAAGCAAAGCGGCGTCTCGGGGCTCAGCAGAAGGCTCTCGGGGTGGAGTTTAGCAGCACGCTGTGCAGGAGGTCGGAGGCAGTTGTCTAACGCTCCCCTTGGTCATGACCTCTGCAGAGCTGTGAAATTTCCCTCTGCTTCTGAGCTCCATGTCCTCCGGGTCGTCGCCTTAACTGGCTAACAGCAAACTGCCCGGGACCCAGGGCAGGGAGTGAACCGCGCCGCACAGGCAGCAAACGTCTCAGCTATTGCCGGGCAATGGCTGCTCTCCCCTCCCCAACGCCACCCGTTCCCTGCAGCTCGCCTCCGTGCCAAGAGAGTGGAACCCTTGTGAAACCAGATCCAAACGAAGCCAAGGTCACGGGGATGTTTCAAGATGAATGGAGCACTCCCAGAAGATGTGGGCCAACTGGCTCACGTACAAACCATTCATTCCATAGGATTCCCCTGTGTCAAGCCGCACAGCCCATTCAAAATAAAAAGAAACAGAAAAACCCCTCTACCCGGCAGCCAGGGTGCGGGGTCCCTTCCCTTCCCACCTTCACTTCCAGTTTAAACCAACGGCCAGGAGGGGTTTGTGGGGTGCTACCCAGGATGAGCAGCACGCTGGGGTTTCAGGTCCCTAAGAGGCAGTCGAATGTCGCTAAACCCTACACGCTCGCCAGCAGCTCCTGGGGTGCTCTGCTCCACGTTTTGCTCCTGCAGAGCCATTGCACAGCTCTCTTGCATCTCTCAGGTGGCTGGAAAGATGCTGCTGGGTATTAAATGAACATCTCACTTTGGATCCTCTCCAGAAAGCGTATTAGGCATCACGGCAACCTCACCAACCACAGCGTGGCCTGAGGGTATCAGGATTCGATATCAATTTCACTGTGGGACCCCGCGTGGGACCCGGTGGCACTCTCCTGGCTTCCTCAGAGAAAAGCGGAGTGAGGGGTGAAGAGGAGGAGAAAGGACAACCCGGTCTCACCTCTTGTTCTGAGAGCCCGTCGATGATTTCTGACACCTCGTGCTCGCTGCGTGCGGCCGACATGGAGAGCCCACCGCTGCCCCTCTGTCCTACCCTGCTGGGAAAGCGCAGTGAAACACTCAAGACGCTGCTGCTCCGTTTCATAAGCAGCAAACCACATTCACGACAACTTGCCGGCCCTGTTGTCCTCGTTGTCGACCTCCATACTGACCATATCCCACCACCTCACCCAGGCCACCCCATGCCATGCTGCGGGAACGGTGCCCGCTGCAGCCCCGCGGGCTCTGACAACACTCACTCCTGCCCAGAGAGCACCGTCCCCTGTGTCCCCCAGGTTTAGGGCTCACAAGTCGAAAGCTTCAAACCACCTTCCTTACCTGTGCCAACCTCCTGGATCACTACAACAGAAGGACATTTCATACCCAACCATACTCTCCCCCATATTTTCTCCTGTCCACGGCACCCCAGCAATGGCGTAAAGGCGTCGGCGTCAGCGCCGAGCTGTCAGCACTGTGCCACCGCATCTGGTTTGCAAATGCTGCAGGAATTTTTAAATCAAAACCAGCCATTGACAGCCACCCCCCCCAGTATCACCCAGCGTAACAGCCACACATCCCAAGGAATTAAAACTTTTCTCATTAAGCACATTAAAAGCTTAAAACATTTCTCAGTACCATTTCTCCCCTTCTCTTTAAGATAAAATAAAGCCACCGATAAGGGAGTTTGGACCCATCGAGCTGTTTGCAGGGCACAAGGACGGGACGCCGGCACAAGGGTTTGGTGCGCACAGCAGGCGTCCCTGGGCGCGATCCTGGGGCTCAAATGGGAAGGAGGGAGAATTTTCAGCAAGAAGGGTGGAGATCGTGAAATCGTGCCTCCTCCTGGCAGGAAACAACATGACCTCCATTGCACTTCCAGTGAGGAGGAGAAAATGGCCAGTGGATGGGAGAGACAGGGGACATCCCTCTCAGTGAGACACTTTGCTCCCTTCCTCTCATTTGCGGTCATTGCTATAACCTCTGCAGATGTTTCTTCTCCCTGCCAGTGCTTCGATCAAAGGACACGCATGTATTAAATCATCGGCATGACCAAATTCATCTGCAAATCTTGTACATCTTCATTTGCGCCCACCAGTATGGCAGTAATTAGTGCCGTCCCGGTCAGGCGGCCAGCACAAATGAGTTGCCCCTTGCTCCCAGCCGGGAGATCATCAGCAGAGGGGAGATGGGCAACCACATTCCTGACATTTTTCCTTCTCTCTTTGCACCGTTCTGAGCCACCCTGGGGAAAAAAGCAGCAAAGCGGCTCGTCTGCTGGCTTCTGCCTTCCACTAGAAGGGGAGAAAAGGGACCGACAGCCACCCCAGCCCGCTCCTCCCGCGAACAAATCCCACACCCATCCCCAAAGAAAAGAGAAAGGCTGTCCGATACCAGCTCAGCCCCATCCTACCGCTTCTCCTCTAACCTCTGCATGCGCTCTTGCAGTTCCCGCTGCTTCCGGATCTCTGGGAATTGCTTCTCATAGTATTCCCGCACTTTGCTCTCTTTGGCACGGCGCCGGGGGTTATTTTCGATGCGCTCCACTTTTTTTTCCCAGGCCTCCATCAGCTGGTCGTAGCGCTGGCAAAACTTCTGTTCCTGAAAGGGCAGAGGGAGAGAGGGAGCTCAGGAGACGTGCCTGGGAAGGGCAGCTCCTCCAGGCCTTTCCCTCGATGGCTGCTCGGGCTGAGCATGAGTCACGTTGCTTAAATAAATAAGGTTTATTAGGACACGGACAAGCTCCGGGGTCTGAGACCAACCCAAGGGTAAATTCTCAAGATGGGCCATCAGGTAGCCTCAGGCTTTTCCCTTCCAGACCCAATATAAACTGGGAAAACCAGGACTCGCCCAGCGTGGCTTTGCTCACCTACCACACCTTCTGCCTGAGCATCCTCCAGCGCCTCGGGTGCTCGATTCGGCACCCAAAGCCGCGGTGCTGGGGAGGGAGCGCCTGCTCCAACACGGCTGGCCACGCACGGGGAGAGGGCGACTCGCCTGCCTGAGGCCACCAAGCAAGATGGGACCGACACATGGCCTTGGGAGGGGACACAGGAGGGCAGCAGAGCGGGTCCCCGCCGTGCAGAGCTGTAATTTCGGAGCCGCCAGCTCGCCGTGCCAGGCAGAGCCTTGCTGAGGCGCCCGCAGCCGGGCACCCCTTCCCACCCACACGCACCAGCCCCGGTGCTCACGGCTCAGCGCCGGCAACACCGATGGGACTGGGGCCACAGGGCAGCTCCGCGCACGGGCCCGGCTCCCCGAAACCAAGAGCTGGGCACCCGGCCCCTGTCCGAGACCCCGCAGTGTGGTGGCCCAGCCACGCCATGACGCCCCCAGCTCCTCCACCGTCCCGGAGGAGGACTAACGCTAAAGCATTTTGTCAGCTGCCACTCCTCTTTTTTGGCCCAGGAGTGGGACAAGCGCATCCTCATTGATGGCAGACCCAGGCTCTGCCGAAACGCGGTGCTGTGAGGGGTTTCCACGACATGTCCGCCCAGGTGATGTCCTCACAGCACACCCTCCCAGCCGCCCCCACAGGTCCAGCACTGCACTCCTCCCCAGTATTGATGGCACCAGCCCAGTAACCATATCATTCAAATATCATTTACAACAAAAATGAACCTCTCCTCACCCCCTCCCCATCCCCGAGTCGCTCCTCCCTCCTCCGGCCACCCTCTTGCTGGAGAAGGACACCCACGGACAGGAGAGGTCCACACCGAGAAGACACTCAGCCACCGTCCCCGATGGCTGCAGCGGTAACAGGAGCGATGGCGCCCAGCCTCACGTGAAAGCAGCTGGGCGACCAGAGGGGGTTTTAAGGTTTCATTTTGAGTGAAACAAATGCCTTCTAGGCCCCAAACCAGGAAGCGAAAGCAGATGTCGCTCTGCAAAATCATCAATGGCAAACCCCAGGTCCCCTCCTGCCCCCTACGCTGCTTTCCAGAATGGGCGGCTCAGCACCGGCACGCTCGGCACCGGCATGCTTGGCACCGGCACGCTCGGCACCGCACTCGGCACCGCAGCAGAGACCTGGGGAATCCAAATGTCGAAGAACTAAACTCATCTCTTGCCATCGCCACGCCATGACTGGAGGGAAGTCCAAGGCTGCAGGACTTCCCAGATGCGCTCTGCTCTCTTCTCGCTCTCTCTCAGCCACCAAAAAAAAAAATATGGGGAGAGGTAAAAAAATCCCCTAACGGATGGAAACGCCCAATTCCAGGTCACGAGGCAGCTGGGTTACCCAGAGCCGAGCGGGTCGGTTGTGCCACGGACCCCAAGCACCAGCAGCTCCATAGCCCTGCACTGGTGCCAGGTGCCCGCAGCAACCCGCAGCCGGTGTCGCGTCGATCCTGGCACGTGGGTTTGGTCCAGCTATTCCCGGACCTGGCGTTAACCCAAGCGCAGCAACACGTCCTGTGATCCCGTGGCCTTTCGGAGGCACCTGGACGATAACGTGGGGTGGACAAAGCATCTCAAAGACCACAGCTGATGCAGACTAACACCCTCCCCTGCAAATAAATTAATTCCCACTTGCACACCCGGAGCCAGAGGCTTTCCTTCCCCGCACGGATGCACAGGAGATGCTTGGGTTTCATCGGAGCTAAAGGAAATAGCCATAAGATGAAAGCAAGGGACGAGAACCAAAATAAAACCACCCTGAAAGCTGCCAAGGGGAATCTCGTGCCACGGGCAAGGAGCTATAGGTAGCGCCAACAAACCGCGGCAGCTCGGAGAAATCACAGCTGCCGCGTTTTTACCCCTCCTGGAGCGATGCTATCAGCCCCCTGAAAACGAGAGCTCCCACCCTGCCAGCAAATCTGCTAGATCCTCCTGCTTTCAGAGCGTCGCATTTGGGAAGAGGCTAAAAATACCCTGCGAAGTTTATGAAGCCTCAGCGGCGGGAGGCAGCTGGTGCCCCGTGCTGTGTGCCAGCCCGCGGCGCGGCCGGGGGACGGCCCAGCAGGAGGGCTCGCTCTGGTGCAGAGCTTCGAGGCTTTGAAAGGTTTTTCATGCCCTGGAGGAATGAGCCGGCGCTGGGTCCTGCATCGCCGCTGCCCCGGCACAGCCGCCGGGCCGTTTCGCAGCTGGAAGGGTGGCTCTTTCTCTTCCTTTTCCTCCTCTCTTTGGGACAACTTGATGAAATCTTTATCCAGAATATCCTCATTTAAGGAACTGGTATTTGCAGATGGAAAAAGCGACATTTTTTCTTGATTTCCCCAGCAGTGTGCTCACACTCCGGCAGCACCAAAGCTCCCTGCTCACACAACTCAGCCCCCCAGAGCACAGCTCTGTTACGGACCGGCCGAGCACTTCTGACTTACATCTGCATTCTTAAAGCCCCTTCCCCACCACGGAGCAAGGAGATCCTTCCTGCCACGCAAGCTTCAAACCCCGCCACAGCGGGGCTGGTCTGCAGCATCCCTCTCTAGCACTTCTTCATCCAGCCAGGACACATGTCCCCCGCAATCTTTTGCCATCCTTCAAACGCCGAGATTAGAGACACCTTACAGCACGGCGCATTCCCCAGATCTTCACAGCTTCATCACCAGGCGAAGCTCCCGGTCAGGCACTTCAGCAGTAGAGGCGTCTATTCCTTCTTCAAGCATCCTCTGAGCAGCCTTAAGCAAGCGTGTCCGTTCCGGAGCGACCGTCTGTGCTGGCTTTTAGCGTCGGTGCTTCCTCCGCTCCTCTTCCCGGCTGGGCTCAGCAGCTCAGCAGCCTCTCAATCACAGATGAGAGTGATGGCGAGCCAAATCGGACCTGACATGCGTATCTAAAAATGGATGAATAGTAACGCCGCCGTAGCAGCTGAAGGCAGTTTGTAGGCTGTGCCAAGCCCGAGCCCTCCCGCAGCCCACGCTCTCGCAGCTCCAGGGAATGGAGCAGCTCTCCGGAGGGGAGGGGAAAAGCGAAGGTGACAGGAGGAACCGGTCCAATTCCTACGCAAGCCCCACGGTTTTGTTTCCCTGGCTGATGGAGATAAACCTCTTACAGCCAGAACAGCTCCCTTTACCCTTCTCTCTCTCCAGCATCACCCCCCTGATGGCAATTAAATGTCTTCTGCTGTGTCGACCGCGGTGGAGGCAGGAGGAAGCCCAGCAGATGCTCTGCTGGGGCTCTCAGGGCTGGACCCTGCAGGCACCGAGCTCTGACCCCGCTCCGGCCAGCCCGGGGCAGCGATGATACCCCAGCAAGTAAAAGAGCCAGAAAGAAACATTGGCACGTAGATGGGCTTTGCTAAAAATAGGGTCTGCTACAAAATAGGCAGAAAAATAGCTAAGCGTACCCATTTTGCAAACAGAATCAGCAAATGGATTCACTTTGCAAATTCAGCAACCGTATGTTGCCTATTTTGTAGAATAGGCAAAATGCTTCCCTAAACCGAAAAATCCCCTTTCAAGGACACTGAATAAACTGGCTGGCAGAAATTCACCTATTTTGCATGACAGGCGACTTTACTGCAAGCCGTATTTTAGGAGCTGTGCTCTCACAACCTAATTAAACCTCTTTCCCCAGCTCCTTGACATTCACAACAGAGCGACTCACTGTAGATTTAGCCCAGTAACCGGACGTTTCCACCAGAAAGCAGCTCCTGGGCAGTTCCTTTCTGGCTCCAATAAAACCACACGATGCTTTGCAATCCCTGTTTTGAGGAAGGAAATATCGATCCGCGTCCCACAACGGCAGAAGTCCTCAGCTGCGGCAGGCAAGGTGCCCTGAGCAGCACCCACTGCCACGCCGGCGCGCGCTGAAGGTGTAAGCCCCTTGCTAGAAACCTGGAAGAAAAGGTTATCACGGAAAAGACTAAACACACACGGATTCGGACACAACCATCCCTTTGGAGTCCAACATCTGTGGCTTTTGGAAGAGTGCTACAAAAGCGGGGAGAAAAACGAAGCACGGGAAAGGAAAGGAACATGCTTTGTTCACCATAAATAAGAAAATAATTTGATCACTGGCTCAGAAATGTCTGTATTGAAAGCTGCTTTTAAAGGCAGAGCCTTCAAACCACTTCCCAGGCTCGTTACTTCGAATTTTTCCGATAATTCCTCCCAGCCAGAGCACTTCTGTCCAAAACCAGCACCAAAGCCGTTCAGAAAACCTGCACCGTTGGCAACTTAAGACGCTGATGTCGGCACGCGAGCCCGCCCCAGGACAGAGACACCACCGAGCCTGCCCCAGGACAGAGACACCACCGAGCCCGCCCCAGGACAGAGACACCAACTCAGGAACTGGTAGTTACGTCTTCCCCGTAAAACACGAAGCCCCGTGCCGTGAGCTGAATCACCCTTCATGGAAAGACACCGCAAAATCCACCTTCCCGCTGGGGGCTGTTGGTCGCCTCTGGCATTTCCCTTTCTGTGCTGGTTTCGCTTCCCAGCCCCCGCTGGCGACTAGCGCAGGCAGCTGTCAGCGCCAAAAATGTATAAATTCTGTAAATCCCACTTGAACTTTCTCCTCTATTTACTAGGGACTTGCAACAAACGCCTTTGAAGTCTCATAATAAAGCCCACCTTCCCCCTTACCTAACCGAGAACCATCTCCTTGAAGGACGCCAGAACTATCTTGCAGGCAAAGCTGCCTAGAAATGAACCGGTGCAGAGCTTGATTTTTGTTTTAAACCACAAATTCCTAGAACATCGCTCTGTGGTCAGACGGAAGGAGTCAGATCAGACTTCAGACCATTTATCGGAAGCAGAGTCAGCTTGTTTCACACCTCTCTTAGGGTTCAATTACTCACAAAATAGACATTTACGCTGTGAATGGGCTCTCTGAGATCAATGGAGGGCTCAGCTGGGATTAAGCCAACCCCCCGTGTTTGCTCTGCAGGGGGTACGTGCGGAGGGAGGTGCTGCCTGCAGCAGGAGCGGGGACCTCTCCTTTACATCCAAGTTATTTTAAGCATAAGAGATGCCACAGCAACGCAACAGGAACGTACCGAGCACCAGCACCTCTCTGCTGGAAGACGTCCTCTTCTTTCTCACATAATAAATTACGCTGCTTTACACATATAAAATAAGGTATAAGGGAATCTCTTACCCACTGTTTGCGAGCATGATTTCTCCTCTTAAAGTACAAAATTAACTTTTTCCGCATTGCCTGGTTTCTGTAAAGGAAAAAAAAAAAAAAGATGAGATGTGATTAACAAGGCGGCTCAGATCCCCGCCTGGGTCTCCCCACGCCCAAAGGAGGTCGCAGCGTAGTCTCCACCTTAACACACAACTGCATCAACTTCAGAGCAGCAAATGTGGTTCTCTAGGGACCTTGTGCCAGCTTTAAAGACCAACAAACCCTCCAACATGAGGAACGTCGCCCATATCTGTTGGTAAAACCAGGACTAAAGTTGAGAACTAAAATTATAAACTCCCATTTCTGCAAACCTTTCCTGTGCACTGAACGCGGGCAGAATTTCAGCTCTGCATTTACCAACGGGCCAGGCTGTTGCTTGATTATTTTTACCTTTTGATCTGCAAAAACCCAATGGGGTCTCAAGAGTTGGGGGACTCGGGCCAAGCTCTGCCTCCCGGAGCCGCCCCGGTCCCCAGGGCCACCAGCAAAGGAACTATCAGCGTCCACACGCTACCCAGGGGTTGTTCACCCCGGGCTCCGAGGCACCGATACGGAGGCAGGATTGCGGCAGGGCTCGCAGCACATATCTCCTGACCTCCTGCTCCCTTGGAGCCGTGCCTACCAAAGCTGCAAACAAACCAGCCAGGAAAGTTCAGCCACTTGCAGATTTGGGACCTCAAGAGAGAAACTGGCCGCTGCAACCACAACCGACCCGGCGTCCGCCCAGACACCCCCCTGCTCTCTTCTTCTTTCGACTTTCTAAAGGCAGCGTGAAATAATTGCTCAAAGGGAAGCGGGGCCGAAGCAGTAAGGAGCTGGAAAGGCTGCACGAGCTCCCAGAGTCTGCAGGAACCCGAGAGCCGAGCTCCTGCCGTTGTTCCTAACATTCACAGCAATAAAGTCTCTAGGTAAAAGGTAGAGACCGGGGGCAAAGGAGTTTCCTTCGCTCTTTTATCCCGATTAAAGGCAGAGCTGCGGTGTGTAATTAGTGATCAGGAGCTTAACAGTCTCATGTAGGCATGTTCGGCAGGATTTAGCAGAAGGAAAAGACAGCCTCGCTGCTTCCTTACCCTCCTCCCTGGCTGGCTAGTGGGGAGGGGAGAAAACACCCTCCTCCCCCCGTAAATCCCTTAGCATAATCGGCAGCAACAGACCCTATTTGGGAAGGGACAGAGGGTCCAGCTCACTTCTAAGTCATGGATGGAGGGATGATGGATGATGAAGGATGGGGGGCAGTCCTGGCTTAATTTGGGGCTGGAGAGCATCCCAGAAAGTATCCAAATTTTTCACTTCTCAAACCCTCTTCTCGCTACATCACCGAAACCGTTGCACAGGCACTCATGGGGACGGACAGCCACCCCGCAGCACGCGCTGCGCTGGGGACCCCACGTCCCTCCAGCCCATCACCAAGGCTGCGCCTCCGCTCCGGCAGCGTGCCGGGGGATCCAGCCTGCCTGCACGTGGGGACCCGGAGCAGGGCCTGGGGGCACCGCCGTCATACTGGCACCCAATAATTAGCAGGTTTATTTAGGACAGCAATTCCTTGGGCGTGGGGTCTTCAACCACCACCGCCTCCACGATCAAGTTCGTGGAGTTGGGACAGGGATGAGTTCTTCTCCAGCACCCCACGGCCACACTCAGTTTTGTGGCCTCTTTTTAGTTTACCAAGGAGGAAACACATCGATTCTCAGCCCTAACAGCAAATTTTGTAGCTTCTGTTTTCCCCTCTTAATTAGTTACCAGAGGTATGGGATACACGCGGAGTCCCTGAACACTGCCTGAGCTGCGCTACGTCTTCATTCCCTTTGACTTTGCCTTCAACGCTTTGGTGCAAAAATAGACCTTGATTTCCAAGGCAGCGCTAGCAAGCGGCGCTCCTAACTCCTCCTACCAACGCGAAACACCAGCTACCGGCTGGGAACAGACTCCAGTATCCCCAGCTCGAGCCGCACGGCCCCAAATCCCCGTGCGCTCCCAATTCCAGGCAGCACCAGGCGACGGGGCTGAGGGCTCCTGCAGAGCAGATATTCGGATCCACAAAGGTTTTCTGAGGGAGGGTGCGAATATCAAACCACGTCCTTCGACTCTGTTTCAGAAATCAAAGCGGCATTGATCACTGAGGGGGAAAAACCTAATAAATCCACGCACGGGGCAATTTCTGCCTTTGCTCTTTTTTGGCAGTACGGTTATGAAGGACTCGCTATTGTTCCGGGCTGCACTACAAAGACCAGAGGCCACCTCATTAGATAAATTAATAAACATCGCTGCCAAAGGCTTCTCCCTGGTGGATCACACACCGCCACTGTCTTTTGTTTCTGTCCAGGTGGTGCATCCCACGAGGAGCCTCAGAGAGGGCTGCAGGTGACCGGCTCCCCGCTCACCTCTGTGCAAACAGCATTCACTTGCCTCCAAAAATGAGGGAAACTGAGGCACGGAGCTGCAGGGATGTCTGCCCGCTCGTGCAGGGAGGGAGGCACGAGAAACGAGGAGCGGGGCTGTGCCGAACGCTCCAGTGCCTGCATCTCTGCACCCGCAGGCGAGGTCGGTCCAGCGGCGGCCAGCACCCCTTTGCCCTGCGTGCCCGCGGGCTCTCCGTCCAACCGAGCCCCGGCTCCTCACGTGCTCCCGCATCCCTTCGCACCGCACACGGCGAGTTTGCCTCACCGGCTCCGGCGCCGCAGCGGGCAGCGACGCTCTCGCAGAGACCCCGTCGGACAGATTTCCTTCCAGGGCTTCAGCTCTGCACGAACAAGCTCCGACAGGAGACTGCGCCCAAAAGACACATTCCCCTTGTTTGGTTGTTTATTCCAACTCTGACGGAATCTCTAACACTGGGAAAACCAGTGGGGTGATGCTAAGGATGATGAGGTGCGGGATGGCCCCCAGCAAGGGGTCACGGATTGTCCCTTGGGGCCAGCACAGCTAAATCAACCCCTGCCCTCCCCGCGCCAGCCTGCGCGACGTCCGGGAGCAACGCGGGGCTTTGACACGCTGCTGCTGGATCTGCCGCAGCGGTTTTCGGCAGGCAGGAGAGGGAATGAAGCAAATTAGCAGCTCTTACGCAGCTGATGGGTGGCCTTGAGTTTTGCATCATGGCTGACCTTGAAAGTGCTCACGCAGGCAAAGACTAAATGGCTCCGCAGCTGCAAAAATCAGGAATGCCTTGAAAGCCGGGGTATGTTTACCACCACCAAGGCTGAAGTAATCAAAGAGTGAAAGGATTAAAAACAACAACAAAACCCCCTCATGCCCGAAATGTTTTTGCCACTTTATCTTTTTTTTTATTCTTGCATAAGGTCAACATTTCAAAGGTTAATACAATCCGGGTAAATATAAATAGGTTTCACAGTTTATCTCGCTGCGTGTACTGCTGTTACTTAGAAACCATTTGCAGAGAGGTTAGTTCGGGCCACGCGTCTCCGAAGCACACGCTGTGCTCCCCCGGCAAATCAAAGAGCCGAGCGCGACCGCTGCGGCGCAGGCGGGGAAGGTAAGGGCTGTCTGCCGGGAGTCCTGCACAGAAATAACCCGGTTGGAGCAGCGCACGGGGGAGCAGCAAATGGGGAAAGGTCGCTCTTGCGACGCGCCAACCCTCCCTCATCATCCTCCTCGGCGGCCCGAATCCCCGCAGCTCCCCGCTGCGCTTTGCTGGGGCACAAGAAAAGCATCCGGGATGGAGATCTGAACCGCACAGCCTCCATCCACCGGGGGAAGGAATCAGGCAGTTCGTAGGCAGAAGGAGTGGAAGCTCCTTAGATAAAGCAACAGTGACTCTTGTGGACAGTTTTAAGTATTGCTGTGCTGGCACATCGCACACCAGGCTGGGATGGGAGGACGCATGAGTTCCCTGCCCTGTCCTTGGCGTGTCCCCACGCAGCCGCTCTGCCAGGGCAGGGGCAGGCTGGGATGGACCCAGCGAGTCATGGAGCCCCCCCAGCTTCTGGCGAGCTGGTGTTTGGGGGCTGCCAGATGGCACATCCCCATCCTTGTGGTCAGCAATTCATCTAATCACCACTGGAGCTCATCTGTGTTTCTGCCTTCCCCACGGCCGTGGGCTCCACAGCTCCCTGGTGTGCCTACAGGGAAAGCCCTTCTTTCTGGTAGGCTCTCAGCTTCACGTAGCGTCCCCCAGCACCGGCTGCAATGACACGGTGACTACAAGTTTCCCACTCCCCTACTCCAGAGCAGCCCCAGTTTTACACATTTCTAATGCTTCCCTCTCAAGGCAGCTCCTCTCCGAGGTGAGGACACCACATCCTCAAGACATTACCTTCTCTGTGCCAAAAGCTTTGGTCATCAGAGGAGCTTTTCCTGCACCTTCTCTGCTCCTCTGCAGAGAGGGAGGAGATCAGCCAGTGCAGGTCACACAACCACCACGGCCTTCTCTAGAGAGCCACAGACCTTTGTAGTTTTTGCTGACCTCAGGCATGGAGTCACCTCCAGCCAGCCAGTCGCCAAAACAACGGCTCTCGGCCATGCGTGGGGAGGTGCGGCCTCACGCTGGGAGCCCAGGACTGCTGCTCCCCTCTAACTGCTCTGCGAACGCCTTGAGAACTTCAGCCCTCATTGCTGGTGACCTCAGCCGGCGATGGTCTCCTTCCACCATCCCAGCAGGGCATGGCAAAGCCGAGCCTGCCACAGAGGCTGTGGGAGATTCAGGGGTTTTCCCACATCAGAGGCCCATTTGTTTGTAGTCTGGGGTGGCAGAGGCTCTCGGGAGCGGTGGGTCTCCTGCTTTAGGGGCCAGCTATGAACTGGAGAAGTGCAGCAAGAGCCCTGGTACCAGGCAGCAGCCTGAAATGGGGCATGACCCAGGTGGGGAGCCTGGGACAGCCCCACCAGTGCCCAGCATGTCCCCACAGGCACTGGCAAGCAGCAGGAAGAAACAGATCACACAAGGTAAACCAAACTCAAAACCTGATGTTTGTCACCTGCCACCAGCGCAGGAAGCAGGATTCAAATATTGTCTATAATTTTGGGTGTGATTCTGCAAGAGCTTTTCATCCTTGCATAACTCATCCTCATCCCACAGCCCCACTGACCCAACTGGTGAGCCCCACAGCCACACGTGGTTCTCAGCGCCGACCTCCAAACCACCGAGTGAAACACATCTCCCACTCCGAGCAAAGCGAAGGGAGCCCCGCGGGAGCAGCCGCTTCCACCTTCACCGCGTTGGCACAAAGTTGTTTTTTGGCTTTCACAATGGAGCCAGTCAAGGAGAGAACCCGTAACGCTGACTTTTGAGTTACTTGGCTCGGGTACACGTGAATGACTTGGCGACGATCCTTCCGGAGGCCGCTATCTCAAAAGGATGTGCGCGCACGCATGCGCGTCAGTGCCGGCGTCTACACACGCGTGGACACTGCCAAAGCCTTGGGATAAGGCTCCCAAGGATACAAAGAGCCGATGCACCGCAGCGCACCTGGCCGAGCCTGCCCGCAGAGACCTCCAGCCACTGCAAGACGAGATGAAAGGAAGTTTGCTATTTGATCAAAACTAATCAGGGGTATTTAATTACACAGGAACGTCTTTCATCCGCCAGCCAGGGCAAACAAAGTAGGGATCGAGCCTGCAAAGAGCGACGGGAAGGAGGCGGCGAGCAGCTGGCAAAGCCATTGCCCAGCGAGATTGATCGTGCAGGAGAGGGTGGGAAACGGAGGAGCCTCCTGGCAACTCCGGCCAAACAAAGCGCTGCCAGTCAGCCTGGAGGTCTGCAAACCACGGGACCCGAGGAGTACAGCAAGAACGCCCCAAGGTGAAACCAGCCCAGAGGTGACGGAGAGCATACGGAAACGGTTGCGTCCCCCCCCCCAGGTACATCCGCTCCTACGCACCGCTGGTGCCAGGATCCCAAGCCGCAGCTCAGGGCGCTCACCGATTCCCCGCTCCTCCAGCTGCAAGACGCCCTGCGGAGAGGGCAGGGAGCAGGTCACCCTCTTCACGGGTCACTGCGCTCATTCATTTCCCCGCTCCGAAACGGCCAGAGCACAGGGCTCCAGCTGGTAACACACTGTAACCTATTAACCCCAAGGCAGGGCACGTTCCTGGAAAGGCAGCTGCTCGGAGCAGTTGCCTCGCAATATTCAGAAACGCATTCTGGGGAGGAAAAGCAAAGTGGATCTCTCGTTAATTTACCCCAGAGCCCTTAAGCACTGGGATGGACTAAACCCCCAGCGCCGTTCCTGCCTCTGTTCTCAGAGCGGTAGAGTTTCCCAACTCTGGATGTACCGTCGGACAGGCTGTGTTTGTGCCCAGAAACAACACTCAAGAGAAAGAAGCCATTCGGATGGAGGTCTCCCAAATTCCCAAATCGTGCCCTCTGCAGGTCCAAAACGCATTCAGCTTTGGAGGTCCAAAGTCATCACTATAATTAATGAAAAAGTTTGTGCTGTTAATTCACCTGGTGTTCACACGCTGAGACCCGTGAGAGGGTTGTGCTGCAAAGAGGAGATGCCTTGGCACACACGGGCACCTCGTCATCAGAGCCTGCCCCGGCCAGACCCCCAGCATGGCCTGTCCAGGTCCCTGCAGCGCCACCTCCTTGTGAAGATGTTCCCCAATGAGATGCTCAAGTGACTCCCTCGGGCAGCGGTTACATCCACAACCACTGCTCTTAACATCAGATGGGAAATTTATGCCCATCCCCCTTAGCGCTTACAAGCTTAGGACCAAAATGAGATGAGTGCAAGTGCAGAAGCACTTCTGGCCATGGGTCAGGCACACGTCCTACGCCTTTGCCTTCCCTTGAAGCCCAAACTGACATTGCAAGCCCAAGTGCTGCAAGATAGTCCACCCAAAACCAGTACCTGGCTTTGCACTGGGAAGAGAAAGAAGCAGAAGGTTGCGGTGCGCGTCTCCATCATTTAATAATTCATCACAAGGTAATACTTCTGCCCTAGTGCGTGCCAATAGAGAATAAAAGAGATGAGAAACCTTGAATGGGATGAGCGGGGAGCTGCTAGGTGAATTTCTAATGAGGAAAACGTCTACAAGCGCTAATAAAAAGACCTGAAAGAGAATGCATTAGTAATGACAGGGTTTGGAAGAGCATTTATGTTACATGTCAGGCTTCGACTGGGAATTTAGAGGCAATCCAGTGCTACTAAACCCCTTAAACAGCCAGTAATGAAAAGATGACTTAAATTTTCCAAAGTGACAAGTGATTTGGAAAGCCGTAGTTAGTAGATTTTTCAGAAGAAAGCTGTTCTGCTCTTTTGGGAGAAAGGGGAGAGGCATTTTGAAAAGAAAAAGATATTCAGAAGCCCCTAAACCTCTCTGAAAATCCAGACTTCAGATTTTGAGTCTGCAGAGGCAAAATTCCTACTCCCCCCCACCAAAAAAAAAAAAGCTATCAGCTGCAGAGAGCAACCCAGATGTGCGAATATTAACAGCAGACACAGCTTTGCTGCTGCTGGGTCTGCAGAAACACACAAGAAAACCAGAGTCACCCCAAGCTCTGGATCTGTTTCAAGCATACACTCAGACCCTGGTTCTCCGACACCTCCGTGCGCATCTGAAGGGGACGCAGCCCGGTCTCACCCCGACATTTCTGATTTTCAGCGTAAAAGCAAGGCGAAGCTCTCGAAGAGAAGGTTTACAGCAAACCCTGCGAACGGCACCTTGCACGTACTTACCCTGGGCTTGTCAGTTTTCCTTTTGTGTGCTTTTTTCAAGGCTCAGAAGCTCACATTTTCCAACGCAAATCCCACAGACTGTGATTTCAAGATGACTGCTTCGCGAAGGGGGGAGGAGAGTCCTACCGGGCTGTTCTTCACGGCTGACCGAGCAGGAATCTCCTGCTGTAGAGACGAAGGCCCCCTCGGAGAATATCTCTCCAGGTAGGCAGCAGGTAATTGATCCTGCTCATGTGAACAACATCTTGTCATTTTTCAAACACTTCGAGGAAAGAAGGTTAATATCCTTGGTGCCAGGAGTCCGGAGAATACGCACAATCGCTGCCACGGCAGGGTAGGAAGAGCGGCGCTCACCCTTGTACATCCAGCTGGCAAAACACTGAAATAAGAGCCGCAGACCAGATGTACCGGTGCTTAACTGGCGCACAAGTTAAGCGTCCTCTGCATTTGTTGCTGTATTTCAGCAAGATCTAAAAAAACCCACCAAACTAATGAGTCTTTGCAGCCCCCTCAACCGATGCAGAATCGCTCAAGTGGCCTCCAGTCGTGTTGCTGCAACGCGTCTTGGAGGAACCTCTCAGTCCACTGCAAAGCCAAAAAAATCACACGCAACTGACAGACAGCAAGGGCTGAGCTCGCTACGGGGGCAAAGCTCACCCCATCCCTATCAAAACGAGGGCACTCCAAACGCCGTCTTGCTCTCTTCTTTCTTGACGAGAGAGCGGCAGAGCCCTTCCCTCCAACAAAGCCGGTGTTTCAAACAGAAAGGACACGGTCCCATCAAAGGTAGGTCAAGCCTTCGGCACAAACCACTCAACGGTGCCGCAGATCACGCGGCAGATGTAGCATACAAAATTCAGCACGTTTGCTCGAAGCCCGGGCTCGCAGGTGAACCGAAGGGACCCGGGCAGACGGGTAACGGAGCACAGCGAGGCGGCTAAATAGGACTTAAAAGCTTTTGAAGCTGCGAACACCGGAATGAACTGGGGCATGAAATTAATTTTAACTGTACTGAATAGGAGACAGGCCATAAAACTCCATGAAAATAAGAGACCGGTAACATTTTAGTAAGAGTAGAAATTCTCCCCTTAACTCCCCAGTCAGCTCTATTAGCATAAGTGACTCATCCCAGCTGAAAAGCAAAGCAAACAAGCAGGAAGAATTAAACCAGTGTTGCAAGGCGGAGAGCATCGCTGCAGAGAAATCGAGGAATCCTGGCTTTGTGATATTCAAATGCTTTCCCACTGACACTTGCAAACATTCAACTGAGAAAAAAAAAAAAAAATCCCCCCTAGGAAACGTTTAAAAAAAAATAAAAAAGCATTTGTGACCAGTAACAGCCTGGCCACCCTCCTGGGCCCAGGTAGGAGGCTTCAAACCAGCTTCACGTGGGAGCAGTTTCTGTTTAGCACGGCTGAGCCAGCGTGCAGTGAGGTTTTGCGGACAGAATGACAACCTAGATAATTTTCCAGCAACGTGCCGAAATACTTTTTCATCATGGCTTAACCTGCACAGGGTGAGGTTGTTCAGAAGAATCTGCATCCAATTACACCTCGGCAAAATATAACCTGTGGTGTCCTGGCAGTTGTCCTTCTGGTGCTCTAATGCATCCGGCTGACATCTCCCGGCACCCTGAGGATTTACCGCGTCTCCTACCGAAACAGCCACCTCCAGGCTACGGAGCAGAAGCTGCTCTTCCAGAGCAGCAAAGGAAAAACATATTAAGAACAAGGAGAGAACAAAAAATACCTCCAAACGCAGCCCGTGGAGAAGCTGTAGGTAGGATTTGAACATCCAAGCATGATTTCATAGAATCATAGAATCATAGAATGGTTTAGGTTAGAAAGGACCTTGAAGATCATCCAGTTCCACCCCCCCTGCCATAGGCAGGGACACCTCCCACCAGACCAGGCTGCCCAAGGCCACGTCCAGCCTGGCCTTGAACACCTCCAGGGATGGGGCCTCAACAACCTCTCTGGGCAACCTGTTCCAGTGCCTTACCACCCTCACAGTGAAAAACTTCTTCCTGATGTTCAATCTAAACCTGCCCTCTTCCAGTTTGAAGCCATTCCCCCTCGTCCTATCACTCCATGCCCCAGTAAAAAGTCCCTCCCCAGCTCTCCTGTAGGCCCCCTTTAGGGACTGGAAGGCCGCAATAAGATCTCCCCGGAGCCTTCTCTCCTCCAGGCTGAACAGCCTTTGGTCAAGCCAAAGAAGTTTAATACCTTTTCCTCTTGGTCAAAGGATCCCGAATCATTTGCTTGGAAGAATCACTGAAATCTTGATTTTGTACCTGCCCAAGCATCCAAACGTCCTTTAATGTGCAACAGGGACACAAGAGATGGGAGAACAGGACACAGCGGTCTCTCTGCACATCCACCACCGAGCGGCAAAGTGCAATTCGGACCTCAGGACCTCCCGAGACAGGCCCACGGTCAAAAGCAGCAAACATCTGGAGCCCAGATCGCTCAAGGGCCTTTCGCTGACCTAGATCTGTGAATGCGCTCGGCTGGCATCAATAACCAGCTGAAGGCAGCTAATTGCGAGGTTTCTGGAAGGAGGAGACGGAGGCTTTTCATTAAACCGTGTGGTTTCCTTCCCATATTTTTGCAGCGTTAATCACAGTGCACGTTAACCCCAAGCCTGCCTGCTCCAACCTCTCTTTGGTCTATCACCGCCACCGCTACCGCCGCACGAGAGGGTTGGGATAACCCTACGGATGCCTACAAAGGAAGGGATGGAGAGGAGCGCCTGCTCTGACGGCACGGGAAGCTGCTTCGATGGGGCTTCACGTCTCATTACCGGTTTTCACTCCCGACCTGCGCCGTCAGTTCCCTCTCGTTTGCGCCCGTCTTTCAGGCAGCAGCCAAGGACAGGAAATCGTTTAAATCGCAGGAAGATGTGATCACAAACCCACAAATATTGGCAGGGGAATGGAGAGTGGATGAAGTATCTGGATCTACTTTTAACCCATTCTTTCAAGGACAAAATTAGTGATCAGCTTCAAATTGCCACCTTCAGCGCCCATCTTGTGATGGCCATGGAGCCCTTCAAGTGAAGAGGGGGGTCAGGGGAGTTCAAGAGACAGTGACTGTCACACGCCAGGGGTGAGTCACAGCCAGCGACGAGGAGAGCATGTCCTTGGGCCACCACTTGATGCTGTACAAGGTGGTTCATCAGCAGTCAATCCCCTGAACTGACAGCGAAATAGACTTCCAAACGCGGGGGGCTGCAAGCCCGCAGGGAGCACAGACCCTCTGCCAGGCATCGTCACCCCTCCCGAGAGGAAGATCACCACCTACTTCATTAGTCCTGCGTTGAATCAGTGAACTGGAGGGGGTGGCTCTGGGTTTGTTTGCTTTTTTAATATCTTTGCAGCTCGAAAAGCACACCTGAGCGGTGTGGGCTGGGGGAGGCGTTCAGCGTGGGGAGCACGCGTCTGCCCGTTCCTCAGAGCTGCCTTCGCGGGCAGCGTGCCCACCGAACGACGGGAGACCCAAGCCAAAGCACACACATGTCAAAATCCTGGGAGTCCTTGTCCACGACTTGTGGCAACGTCTGCCGAGCTCAAACAACCGGGGTTAAAAGCATCGCCAACACGAGGCGCAAAAGAAACGTCTAGAAGCAAAAAGCCACTGGGATTTCTCAGCTACACGAAAAGCCATCACTTCCCACTGACTTCTCCGCCTGCTTGCCCTCCCCACCCACCCCCAGGAGATGATGCTCCCCTACCCCAGAGGTGCATGGTACAGCATCCAGAGCAATGCCGAGTACCCCAACGCAACCCTCGCATCTCGGGTGCCGGTGCCCAGCGCGGGCAGCGAGGCTGCTCGGGGACCCGCTGCGAACCAAAGGGCTCGGGGTGACTCCGGGGTTTGAAGGTTTTACAGAGAGCGCATTGCCCGGATGCCACAGGAAGCCTTGGGTGGAGCAGGAACCGAGCGGGGCCGGGCAGCGAGCAGCGGGGTCATGTCACCAAACCCTCCTCCTCCCCGCAGCCCTTGGGGACAGACGGCACCTAAACACCGCCAGCGCCGACCGTGCTCCCCCGCAGCCGAGCAGAACGGCAGAGGTACGTTAACTCTTTCCCTATAATCCCCCTGGCATCAATTAACATACCGCTGAAAAGCAAAAGATTATTAACTTTTGTTAATAGATTATTAAAGATGATTATCGCCAGCTGACCGAGCCCGTACCAAAATAGACACGCTGCAGGCAGCTCAGAGCAATCATCCGTTCATTCAAGGCAGATAAAAGTTTCAGATCTGGTTTGACTATTTAAATTTCCAACAATAATCACAATTATCGCTATTCTCATTATCTGTTACATTTCTTCTATGTTCAGGAAGTCACTGTGGTTATTAAATGCAGGCTGATGATTAAATCGTGTATTGAGGTGATAAGTCAAATTAGATGATTGCTAAGTCTCGGTAAGTATCTTTGAAATAACCAGTTGTTATTAGGCATTCAAGAGGTGCTTCATGAAAATCTAATTGTAATTGCAACTTTTCATTTTACCTCATCTTTCCCGCATGCAAACACACACACACGCGCGCGCGCGCGCAGCTGATTTCGTATTTCAGTATGCATGAAACACAGAAGAAAGCACCCAAGGTGAGCAAGCGCCTCCTGGGAAAACGCCGAGAGACCGGTCAGGACCCGCGTCCACCCTCCCCCGAGAAAAATCAAATGGCACCTTCAGCATCCGTCTGAAGCCACGGCTCCCAGCTGCTGGGCTGGCTCGTGCCTCAGGCACCCGGAGCAGCGGAACACCGGCTCGAAAAGGATGCTCGCTATTCCTCGGCAGCCTTCACCGGGGTCTGGGAGCGAGCTAGCATCCCTCCCGCTCCAGCCTAATGCCCAACCTGACATTTAAAATAGCCTTTTATTGCCACATACTTACATTTTAATGTTTTCATGGTATTGCCTGGTGTCTGAAGGCTGGTTGTATAATGGCTGAAATAAATAAGAAAAATGAAGGCATAAATGGTACAGTCTGACATTTAGAAACTTAAACCCATCAGAAGCGCTGCCGCCTCGGCGCGGGCTCCTGTCTCCCCAAGCTGTGCCCCGTCCCCGTGTCCCCCAGCCCGCCCGTCGCCCCCAGCCCCGCTCCCCGGCTGTACTGGAGGGTTCTGGCTCCCGGCGGCGCCGCTCGAGCCCCGGTGCATCCCGGCTCAGCCCGTGGGAGGGCAGGCAGCGCTCGAGCGAGCTGGCTCAGAACAAGCGCTCTGCGACGTAATCCACATAAACACGGCACAGCGGAGTACGTGGTTGTTATTCACTGATTGAAAAACGCAGTGCGCTTTGGAACATATGACATGGGGGAGGCGAGGGGAAAGGGGGGCTTGGGGAGCGGGAAGAGACGGTCTGTGTGCTGCAAATTGTTATGTCTACGCGGCAAACGTCTGCCTGAGCTCTCCCGGGGAGCCAAGCGCAGGCAACTGCAGGCAGGACAAGTCTTCACCCCCGTGGTTTCCAGCAATGCCGGGGGTGGGCTGGCCCCTGGGCACGTCACCGCAGTCCCCTAGTAGCCAGGCATAGAGCGATGCTCTCGTCCATCCATCAGGAGGGGCACTGGGCTCTGGTAGACTGAGCGTTTTGCCCAGAGTTGCCCTTTGGAGAGCCTGGTGACTGTGGCTGTCTTCAACACCCAACGTGAGCGCCCATCACGGGGCTGCTCTGCCCCTCACACCCTCAGCGGGGATGTGCCAGCGCCCTCCATGAGCAGTCAGGAGAGCTGGATCCGTTCCTGGTCACCTTCAGCCAGTCACTGCCCCCGCTACCTCTCCCTTCCCATCCGCAAGGTGATGTACCCTCGGGGAACCTGCCACGGTACGGCGTCCCACCTCTGGAAGGGAGTGGTGCCACAGAGACCACGCTCAATCCCACCCGTCGTGGTTAACAGCTCAGGCTGAGCTCCAGGAGCTGCCACCAGTTGTGTCCGTGCAAGCAGGCTGACAGGGTGCTCAGGATCAAGCCCTGCAACGCTCTTCTGGTTACCAGCTAAGCTGGTGTGAACATGTCCAAGACCGTGCTAGTCAAAAGCTTGCCATGGCCCAACCACCAGCAGCAACTGGCTGTCTAACGAGTGCAGCTCCTGTCTAACCACAGAAATATCACCCAACTTTTCAAGCAGTTCATCCACAAACTTTCACCAAACCAGCTGTGAGCGATCTAACAACTGTGGCCAAACACAGGCGGGAGGACATGGGATGGTTGAAAGACCCGGTTGAAGGAGGTTTCCTGGCCATGGCTGCATACAAACCAGCTCACCTTCCTACTGCGGTCATATGGCTCATGCTACACTCTGGGTCTATTCAGTTTCACCTCAGATTAAACATAGAAAAAGAGCGCAAAACATCTGCTGAACATCTGCTCAACCAGGTGAGCAGCACTGGAGAGGACAGGACCTGCAAACACAGGTGGGTCCCTTTCTCCTCCGGTTTGGAGAAGGTGTTATTCTCACCTCCTCCACGGTATTTCCCCATCACCATCACAGGTGCTCGGCACAGAAGCTTGTTGTTCCACACAGCCAGCCTTGTCTCTGCTACCCCATAAAAACCAGATACTGCCTCACTTCTCCCCTGCCACACACCAGGACAGCCACATCGATTTGCATAGACAGGACACCTGGTGTAGCTCTCGCTACTCTCTGCAGCCCACACCCGCTGCATTTTGGCGCCAGCGAGTCATCAGCTTCTTCTTCTGGCTGCCCTTGGACATATGACTCTTTGTTAGGAAAGCACAAGTAATCCCACGTGGAAGAGGAGCGCAGAGGAGCCTCAGGCAGACAGACGCGGTGAGATGAACCGTCGCGTCCCAGGAGGGCTGCGGGGCTGCTGGCAGCGTTCGGGCATCTGGTACCCTGCGAGGGGATGGCGGGCTGCAAGCCGGCAAGGAGGAGACACTCGGCCACCCTGTGCTGGCAGTGCCAGGGCAGGCAAGAGGGGACAAGCAGGTCCCCCAGAAGGAGACACATTCTCAGCGGGGTCCCTTCCCCAGGGGTATTTCTATCCCAAATCCTCTCAGATCTGCTGGTCCGACTCCAGGCTCAGAGCTGGCTGTGCACTTCACGCTTGGAAAGCTCAGAGGAACACAGACATCCGTCTCATCACGTAGCTCGAGAGAGGCAGGTCTGCATCACGGAGAGAAGAAATCAAGCTGTGGCTCTGGAGCATCACGTCCACAGTCACCTCGGGAAGGCTCGACTGGGCTGCCTTGACCAGTGACTGTCTCTTGGAAGAGGACCGCAGGAACTGGAAATATCGATAAATAAAAGTGCCTCTTTTCCCTCTGTGCTCATAAAAATCAAAGCAAATAAGCTGGCGTGTGGCGAGCCACGGAGACCTTCCTCCTGGGAGAAGGCAGTGGAGTAAACGTTTTGATTTGCGCGTGGGTTACAAGATGCTCACGTGCGTGGGGACATCACGGCTGCCCTGATGCTGCTCAGCTCACCAAAGGAGGCCAATTCTTTTCCACTACTACTCACCTATGACATAAATAGCCTCTTAAATTCTTACTTAACAAACCTAAGTGTGAACAGACAAGCGCTGGAACACATCACTTTAAAAGGAATGCCCAAACATTCAGAAGTAAGAAACTCTAGGACTCAAACCCAAGATCCACGTGACACCGGCATCTCAACGAGACTTCTGTCTGCACAACAGCTTCGGCACTGTACCTCAGCCCCCGCAGTGAAGACAAGTTCTACCTACCCCAGAGAGAACACATCCTCACAGCCTAAATAGTTAAAGAAACTTTATTCTCAACAGGGCAGGGACTGAGAAACAGTGTCTTCTCCCGGAGCCGTCCGCAACCTGCACAGAATCACAGCTTTCCCAGTGAGTGAGCAGAAGGAAAGCTGACAGGTCAGATGGGTAAGGTGAGATGCTCAAAACATCCACCCTGTTTCTTCAGGGTAAGGGACATGTAATGCATTTCTCTGGGGGACGATATTTAAGAAAAACGTAATTGCAATGCAAAGCTGTTACTGGAAAACCCTTGGATTTACTGAAAGCTCTTTAAAAATAAAAACAGAATGAAAGATCTCAATTGCTTTCTGGCCACTGCAGTGTTCACACTACACATCTCAATGACATTTCTCCCGGGGGGAAGCATGGGGTCGTTTTTAAAATGGTCCCGCTACATTGCAGGGATGAAATGAGCAGAGTCCTGGTTTACTGAGTCACAACCTCCTCCTGACCTAGAGGGGAGCACCAGCTTCCCAGGACCTCAACTGGACCCCTGGGCGGGGGTGATTCCTACCACGGGGACGGGGAGCCGTGCCCCAGCCAAGGGGAGGGCAGTGGCCGCGGCTGTGCAGCACACCGGTGGGGGGGGCCAGGGAAGAGGGCCACCCAAAACCCCAGCAGACAGGATGGAGAGGCACCAGCAAGGAGTAATGGGCCAAGGGATACGGGGACAATTCTGCACGTTTAAAACCCCAGAAGCACAAAGACGAGGATCTTCCAAAGAGGATCAGACACGAATGACACCTCTAAGACCAAAGGTGCAGGGCCAGACCTTGGGAGACGAAAGCAGCGAGAAGGCAGGAACCAGCACCACGCGCTTGCTGCCTCCTTGACGTACAACCCAAGGACAGCGCTTTCCGTGACGAGCGTGCAAGCCCAAAAGCTCAGAGGGAGCTGTTTAAAAGGCAGAAGTCAAGAATTAAAGTTTCCTACCAGAGCTGGGCCATCTCCCAGCAGCTTCCAACTTGACGGGAAACCCACGACACAGACCCAAAACTTCTGGGTAAATCCCTATTTATGCTATACCGGATCACTCGCAACCCCCCTCCTTCCAGCTAACGCTACAGGCAGCCCCGACAAGCCCATCGCTGCGCTCAGGCGACGGGATTTCTTTCTTCGCTCAAACGCAAACCCCTCGGAGCAGCCTGCCGCCAGCGGGAAGGAAGGCAGAGCCCCTCCGCAGCCCCTCCGCCCCGCTAACGCCAGCGCACGCCGGGGACGCGGCCGCCGGCTCCGTCCTGCCAGCAGCACCCAAGACCTCGTACCCCCTCGCCCTGCCCGCGGCTGCCGTTTGCCAACGCTGCCGTAACCTCCGGCCCCTCTCTGCCACGATTCACCGATTTCCCCCGTGACCTCGCACCGTCAGCCCCCCGGCAAGCTGCCCCGCTGCCGAGCCGACGTGCATCCCTCACCACCGCTGCTGCAAATGCAATAACCAGAGCCCTCCGAACAGCCAAAATCAAGACGTCAGCAGCCTGAGCGGAGCCGACAGCAAGCCAAGACCCTGCATTTGGGTGACAGCCACCACCGCTCCTGGCGCAGGTCTTGCTCCAGGCTGCCCCAACCTCCCCGCAAGAGGCTCCTGGGCCGTGGCGGCTCCGGGGCCGGTCGGTGCACGTCGCGTGCAACACGGTGGAGCAGGTACGCGCATCGGGCAGAGCCCACAAAGCCGCTCGCCTTCCCGGAGCTGCTTCCTTTCCAATTCAGAAGAAGACGTGCCGATTCATCTCGTCTCTCGGAGGCCGTTGGCAGGCCCTGGGTGCTGTTTTGCCCGACACGGCGTGGGGGCTGGGCCGTAGGAAGCAGCTCTCTCTAGGGAGGCGGATGAGACGGTCTGCGCGACGCAGGCAGAGCCCAGCTGGGGTTTTGCAGGGTTTGCTCAGCAGAGGTTTCCCCTGCCCTCCGAGGAGCACGGCAGGGAGACAGAGGAAAGGTTTGCCCTGGGCTGTGCTGCAGCAGCGTGTCAGCACCCAGGGACAAAGCATTGACAAACTGAAAAAAAAGGAAAAAAATAGGGGAAAAAAAATAAAAGGGGGGGGGGGGAGGGGAGGAAAGGAAACACACCATCTTTCGGATGAGGAAGCACCAACCCCAGGCACTGCCAAACTTCAGAGCAGAAAGAGAGCAAAGGGTTTGACCCTGGTGACTCAAAGGAAAAATAATGAGCGCTACCTCCCCAAACAAGGAAACGGGCTTCGACACGTAGCAGAGAGCACTAATTCCCTTGTGACCTCTCCCTTACGCACCCGGCGAAGACAGTGATTAGTACCACCTCCACACGGCACGTCCGAATTACGGCTGCCGAGGACTGTGAGCTGCCCGCTCCCACCTGGCAGGAACGGCTCCATCGCACCCCAGGGCTGGTGCAAAGCAGGAGATGCTCCCTCAGACCACGTCCGGCCCCCTCCGATCCTTCCAGCAGCATCGCTGCGGACGCACCTTTTCCCAGCACCCTTCTCCGGGACTCAGCCCCTCAGGGGTTGTTTTCAGCCACCAACCGCTTGACTTAGGGCTGGATTTTGCTGGGTGAGAGGGCAGCCTAAAATCGACGATTTATAATAAGTTGTTTTTCTCCGCTTCCCTGTGCACACGGGAGACAGCGATAGGACGTGCGCGACTCCTGACACCACAGGTTGTTGCAGCTGCGATCGGGCTGTGCTTACTCAGCATTTTCCAGCACCCTCCTCCGTTTGCAGCAGGGTGGGACAGAGGAGAGCCGTCCCAGCACCCGTCCCTCCCGTGACACTGGCTGGCCAGGCAGCGGCCCCGGTGCCACAGCTGCCATCAGCAGATGAAGCCATGAGCATCCCGAGCAGAGGCAGACTGTGCTGGAGCCCCTTCCACCACCCAGAAGAAGCCTAAGGGTTAAAGCTCTCCGAAGAGGGCTCTGTGTGTGTGTGTGTCTGCCTTTCAGTACTCATCTCAGCCACTTCGCTTCCTGCCTTGGTCCCGTGCCAGCGAGAGCTCCGGGCCAGCGGCGCCCTTCCTTTTGCTTCCTTCTGCCGGCTCAGACACAGAGGCAGGGCGCTGCGCTCGCCGCCCAGGGACCTCTCCAAACCTGGCCCGGCTCCCGCGCCCCGCAGCGAGAGGGAACACTCACCAGCTCCACCTGGGGACCCAGTCCTTCCAGGATCCGGTGGGCAGCCTCTGCCTTCTTCTGCAGGGAGGAAAGGAGAGAGGGAGAAGAAAAGTTATTTCTGCCATCGGTTACAGTCGCAGCCCTCTGCTCTCCCTCCATGCCAAAACCTCTTCCCGAACCTCCGCACAGCTGCAACAACTCCCACCCTTGGCCGAACGCGCGTGGAAAGGTTCAGCTCAGCCCCTGGACCTGCAGGAAAGCCCCACGGGCGCACTCGAGTCGTCACGACTTTAACGCATTCGGAGCTCTGCCTGGGAAGCCACCCGAATCCCCGACCCCGCTGGGTGCCAGGCGGGGGGGTGGCACCCCGTACCTCCGCACGGCCGCCGTGCCAGGAGGAGGGCGGGCGAGCCGGCACGCACGCAGAGATGCCCTTTCTAGGATTCATCGCTTCACGAGCATGTGATCGTTAGATGCGAGCTGCCCTTGGCTCCTCGTCGTGCTCTCGCTTCCCTCCCCTCCCCGCCGCAGAGGAGCCCTTCTCTGCCCCCTCCCGCCCCCGGCCAAGCTACCTAGTGCTTATTAGAGACAAAAAAACCACCCAGGAANAGCCAAATACCTGGCAGTGAGGGGGGGGTGAGGAGATAGATTTTCAGAGACATTTGTTCAATAAAATAAGTAGTTTTAGCTATTTTGGGGTAGGGGGAAGAGAAAATCCACAGCTGCCTAAAATAGAGGTGAAGGAGCACTGTACAGAGCTGAGCTTCCCAGGATTTAAACACGGGGGGCACGGGGGGAGAAGGGAAAAACCCTTTTTTGAAGCACATTCAACATTTTAACCCACTTGAGCCCCGCTGGAGCTGCGGGGTGGGAGCCGAGCCCCAGGGTTTGGGAGCTGGGGAGGGCTGGGCTCTGGGCTCCCCAGTTTTGGCAAACCCCGGGTGAAGACCACCCCTCTCCCGGGGGGCAGGGAAGGGATTTCAGCTCCGGGGCTCCGGCTCACGCTGCTCTCGAGCACCGGGCACCTCTCACCTTCACACCGGCTCCCGGCAGGAGGAGTTTCCCAGGGTCTCAGCGCAGGGGACGCCTCACCGAAAGCGGGCCCATCGCCCTGATGCCTTGTGCCCACGTCCACCCCCCCTCCCCGGGGTGGGTTTCCAAAAGCTTCACCTACCCCCCCCGCCCAACCTTGCCGCCGGCCGGTCCTCAGAAGCGCTGATGCAGCGGGTAGGTGTGCAAGTTCCTCACCGGGGCTTTGCACACCCACACGCCGTCGGATCTGCCAGCGTGCACTTTTGCAGAGCCGTCCCCGAGCGCAGCTGCATGAGTCACCTCTGCCCGCAGCCGCGCTCACGGCCCCGGCGAAACCGCCCCGGCTCGCCTGCAACTCCCGCGCCGGCTGCCTCACCGCAACAGGGCGCCCCGGGGACGGTTCCAGCTCCTCTGTTCGCTGTACGCTCGGGAGGACGCGAAGTTTGTTTGCGATTCCGAAGCGATCTCAAGGATGCCAGGAGAGATGGAGCCCCAAAGCGCGCCTGCTCTGGCACCGTCCCCACACGTACGCACGAGGCACGCGACAGCCCCGCTACGAACGCATCCCTGCCTGTTCATCCTGCACAGCACAGCTCGGGGTTCGCAGATGTCACCATCACTGCGTGGACCTCGCAGGCAAGGACACACACACACAGAGCTAGGGATGCTGTGGCAGAGCCCAAAACGCAGCTGGAGCCCGTCCCAGCGAGCTGCTCTGAGCCTCTGGCCTCTCCTGAGTCCCTGCTCCATCCTAGGAGGACCACGGTCGGGGAGATGCCCCCAGCGCCCGGTGCTCTCTGCAGCGCTTGGGGATGTGCAGCCGGGGCAGTCACCCAGCGCCTGGCTCCCGCATCCCCCGCGTGCCGCTCAGCGCAGGACATGCTTCTGGACGGTGCCGGACTGGCGGCGAGATGCTTCCAGTGACCACCGGGAAAAAGTATGGTTGTCCCAGTGATGGAGATGGGTCTTTGGAGAGCAAGAGCATCCCGGAACAAAGCTGGGAGATGCTGGGAAAGAGCTGCGACAGAAGGAAGCGCCTGCCCTCACCTGGGGCTCGGGCTCCAGGGAAAGGAGCCACGTGTTTACACACGGCAATTACATTTTCCGCACTGCAATAAACTGCTCCCAACTCTTCTCCCCCACCAGACCGCGAGGGTGCTCTGACACATATGGGAAAGGAGGGATTGGCCTTGACCCATGGGGGAAGCAAAGCGATCCCCGGCTCCAGGACCTACCCGCAAAGCACAGCACTCGCAAAGCTTCAGATCAACAGGGCGTAACGTGGTCCAAGCTGTCAGAGGTATGTATCTGCCCTCCTCATAAAATACCACATCTGCTACAGAGCGTGCGCCTCTTCCACGCGAGAGCCCGTCCCGTAACAGGGATTTCCCACCGGGTTCACGAAGGCAGGAGAGACCCGGCTAACACAGCACCCGGCTAACACAGCACCCGGCTCTGCCGTCCCCGAGGATGCTCCAGCTGATGATGGGGCAATCAAAGCCCAGCAAACGCAGCCCAGGCCAGAAACCCAACAGCCGCACAGCCCGGCCCGGCTCCCCCCAAAGCAACAGACATTTCCACTGCTGCACACCTGACTCCATTAACGGGAACAAGGCAAGTCTGCCCGGGGATGTGCCCCTTGGAAATAGTCTTCAGGAGACGGAGATCTCCAAGCCAGAGCTTAACATTTTGGTTTCCATGAGCTATAAAATCTGCTGACCTTGGAAAACATCAGCACCACGGCATTCGGAAGTCTTAAACAATTAAAACCAGAGGGGAAGATTTTGTAGGGGGGGGTCATTAAAATTACTACAAAATACTCTGCATCTGCTGCCAAGACTGGGATTTGGCCAACTGCCCTCCTGCTGACCGCTGGGAAGCATCAGCTTACCCAAGTTTTTTTTGTGATGCGTACCTGGGACAAAAATCAGCAACCCAATTAATTGCAGGCAGCGTAACTGTGGGTAGAAGACGGCAGCCCCAGCTCGAGGCAGCCGGTCCCAGCAGAGGCCCCTTCTCCCGGGCACCAGCCCCGGCAGCGGCGGAGGGCGCAGCAAGGAAGCGAGGATGCCGCGGGCCCGTGCATACGACGCGATTAACTTCGAGAAAGAGCCGAGTGCGTTCAGCTGCTGCATTTGCCATGTTTAGACAACTTAATGAGACAACCCAGAGGCAAATCACCATAGGCAGAACATGTGGCGAATCAAGAAGAATGACATAATTTGTCTTGCATTAACCGACTGTAATATACACGTCTCCAGAACGAAAGATCAGGAGGGGAAGCTATTCCGAGCACGTCATATCTTTGTACGTACACAAAGAAATGCCTCTATCTTGAAAGCTGCCCAATTAACACTTGACACCCACTGTAATTGCTGATGCTCCTTGCTGCATTTATCAGATCATAGCGGAGCCGTAATGAGCTGTCTGAAAGGCCACGCAGACGGAGGTGAGAGCTGGCGGCGGAATTGGGAAGGACAGATTACACCCAGCAGAAGGTTCCCACCATGCTGGGGCTCATCCTGAAGGACAGACAGGCACAGGGAGACACGGTCCCACGTGGGGACCCAGCGAGCCAGAAGCCTGGCTGGGGAATTTAGGCAAACCTCAAACTGGGCAGCTCCCCCTGCATCCACAGGACCTTTGCTGGAGACTATCGGCAGCCCTCTTAAATCCTTTCCTTTCCAAAGGCGCAGCCACCTACGGCTTGGTTCCAATACTGATTTCGTTAGGAGCACGTTTAGTGATTGATCCTGCAGGAGGAAACCAGAGGGTTCATCCGACACCTGCTGAATAACCCCGTCCGTGCCTGCAATCCCTGTGATTAACAGAAAGAAATGTATCAGGCAGCAAATCCAGCCATTACTTCTGGGGAGAGGCATGAAGATTCCCCACCGGTTTTATAGTCTCTCCGCAGCTCCACGGCAAGCAGCTAATGACCCCTTTTCCCGATCCGGTAGAGAGTCCTGAAATATTGCCACAGCCCGGGGAGCAGCGGCGTTCATGGAGGGACTGAAGCCCGAGGCTGAATTTTGCTCCCATTTACCATCAGCGTCGTTTTGCTCTGGTAGAGCAGCTCTGGGTTTGGCACCACCGCGGGCAAACTGCGGGCACTTCCGAGGGCAGAGACACTCATGTGGAGCACGTCTGAGCATGACTTGGATGGAGAGGTGTGGATGGAGAGGTGAAGCCCATCACATACTAGTCCTCCATGTGTGTTTTCGGAGCGATCACGGTGTCTCGAGAAGCGCAGCTGAACCACAAACACTGCTCTGTGTCACTGCGGGGCCCGTGGATGCAAAAGGGGACCGGCAGATGTGGCAGATGTGGCAGGCAGCACCATCTGCCCCCAAAGAACCTCCCTGCACACGGGCAGGCGGACCACGGCTGGGGAGAGCTCTTACCCCATCTCACGCTCCTCCAACAGGCCTGGAGCTAAAGATACCTTCGCCCACAACAAAAACCTCCCTGCGGACTTCAAAAAATCTCCCTTCTCACCTAAAAAGCATTTGGCTTCCAAAGCAAACTCCAGCCCCTTTTTTTCCTTTGAAGGAGCTTAAAATAGGCGTGGGAGGGGGAAGCGGGCAGGAGAGCAGCTTCCCGGCCGTGCGAGCTCCCGCGGGGATGACGAGCCGACCCTCGAAGCAGCGGAGCATCCGAAACCAGAGGAGGGAGAGTCTGGGATTTCGCGTGGGCTCTTCTTAAAGCAAAGTTTAAAAATGGAAGAGAAGGAAACACAAGAGTTATTTTGAGCAAGCGGATCTGAAATTAGGAGGCGGCATTTTCTTGGACCGACTCCAGCCACGGCTCCATGCAGCACAAAGCTGCCGCAGCTGAACCGTGCTCCCGGGGTTATTTATAGCAGCCCGTAGGCAGCAGCGCTGGGGAATGGAAGGGTTTCTATTTGGGATCGGCCATGTCCTGCATGGAGATAAGCAAAGCCCTTGGAGAGGCAGGAGAGAGGCGCACAGGGCGGCGCTGGGAAAAATTCCTGTCCCGGCAGCACGACGTCCCGGGGAGAGGCAGAGCTGCAGGAGCGGCATGGCGAAGAGGCAGGCTGGAGTCGGGGTTTGTTTAAATTCAGGAAAAGCATGGCTGAAACCAGCAGAAATCATGGAAACCCTCAGGCGAGACACTTTTCTACACGAAGCAGAAAGCAAACAGTCTGGGGGGGGAATTTAAAGGCGCTTCCCTCCGTGCCAAGATCCGCTGGGACCAAACCACGGCCTGGCAGTGTCAGTTTCATGGGTAAGGTTTTCATTCCTATGACCACGGGTACTAATTTTTTCCCCTTTAAACCTCAGCATCGTCTCTCCAGGAGCCAAACCACCCCAGCCATTAGCCACAAAGCAGGTGGGACAAGCCCCAGCGCCGTGGGAAGGGAAATCAACGCTCTTCCCTCCCCGGCTCCTGCAGCCAGCAGGGATGGCCACCACCGGTGCTCCCAGCCGGACCGCGGGAGCCCAAGGATGCTTGCCCTCCCCTGGGCTCTTCTTGAGCCCAAATATCCGTGAGCATTACAGGACATAGGTCAGCTTCGGTGGGATGCACCGAGCTCCTCTCCCCCAGCCCAGGGGCTGATGCTCTCCAGGGGTGCCCATGGGATGCGGGAGCCCCACACGCTCCCCGCTTCCCCACCTCCCTGCGCCCGGCTGCAGCCATCTCCCCACCACAGCAGCAGCGACGCAGCCCCGTCCCCAGGGTCGGGCCAGCGGACGGATGCATGGCAGCGGTGGTTACCAATGACTCATCACAAATAGTAAGAAAACTGAGGAAACGGGTCACGTTGGAGCCATGTGTTAATACCGGTCCCTGCCTATCCTGTGCGGAGCGTGACACGCCAACTCATTTCGGGTGGCTCGCCGGTCTCTGGCTTTGGCTAGTCATTGCCAGCCCGTCTCTGTGGTCGGCTCGCTCCTAACTCCATCCACAGCCAAGGGGTGAACCCCGCATCGTAGCCGGGTTTCCACTTGCACACAGACATAGCATCGCGCTCTGCTGTCTGCAAGGTTATGGTGCCGTTCAAAGCCATATTAATTTTAAAGTAAGGTGCTAACGAGGCTTTGCCATTGCAAACCACTGTTGAACGTTCTGCCCTTGCCAAACTGCTGACAACGTTGCCATTGCACAGGCAGCTTTTAGAAATGGAAGTCTGAGCACTGGAGCAGTTAGAGGAAAGCTCTGGTCACCCCACCTAAAGAGCCGGAGCCGTGCCACAGGGTCCACGCTCCTCCCCCCAACAGATTTGGGTTCTCTGTGCTTCTCATCCTGATTTCCAGGACCTGAAAACGCAGGACACAGCATGATCTGGTCTGGGTTAAGACAAAGCTTCTAAGTCAATGCATCTACTGGGAACTCCAAATCCTGAAGCAGACATTAAAAACAGACCTTTCCACTTTTCCTCTGGCCTATCTGAAAGCCCGTCATGCGTCACCGAGCCAACCCCAGAATAAAAGTTATCACAAACAAAAGCAGCCCTTTCAGCAGCCAAATATGAAACGCTCCCACCCCGACTACCACATAAACTAGAATTTGGGGGGAAAAAAAAAAAAACAACAAACAAAAACCTGCAGATTTAATGCTCGAAAGCGGTTTCAGTGATAAGGTTTTATTTACCGCGCCAGCTCCATGCTGACGATGCAGGTCTGATTCTTCCCTTTCTAATGTAAATCGGGAGTTCATAGAAAATCAGAGTTATACAGACATAAAATCCCTGTGGGATCTGAGTCACACTCAGTGCCTTTGAGTAGTTAACGGCTAGATTATACTTTGCAATGCTAAAAGTGTTCATTTATTTATTCTCTTATTTATGGATGGGGCATTAATGCTTTATGAAGGTATTTGAGGAGGGTAAACGGATAGCTGGGAACAGGCTCTGCACAGACACAACAGCAGCAGGGGGTGGAAAAAGTTCAAAACAAGCCTTTGAATTCCAATTTTACAGCATAATGCTGAATTTATAGATAGATAGCTGTGCCCTTTTGAAGGAACAGGCACTGAGACAGAAAACGAATTAAAATTTAATCTTATTGATTTCCACCGACTCAAATCCCAAGAGCGAGACAGACGCTGCTGCCTGCTTCCACCGCCTCCACTGCATCAAACCCAGTTTTTCGGAGGGCTGACAGCAGAGCAGGGATGGGCTCGCGCGGCCGCAAGCCGTCGGCACCCGCAGTGTGCGGGGGGGGGGACTCATCCCAGCCCTCGGCACGCCGCGGTGGGTCGCAGCGCACGGCGTCCCCTCCCTGGCACAGCGGCGGAGGGCGAAGTCACGCCGTGTCCTGACGCGACCTCTCCCTCTCCGATAAATGAGCTCAATGTTTTAGAGGGAAGCTGACGTGTGCTTGTTTGCAGGGACAGGTCTGACACAAGGACGGAGGCTGCTTTTTATCTGCTGGTCTCCCAGCAGGAATCCTGCCTGGCTCTGGCACACGGCAGGTCTGCGGAGAGCCTTCGACCACCCGGATGCGGCTGGCAGAGAGCGGGCGACGGGGGCGCGCAGGCTCCGCATCGTCACGACGGTCGCAGAGAAGGCACAAGCACGTCTGCGAGCACGGCAGCTCATGGAGATTTTGGGCAGGCATGGGTCTTGGAGGAGAATTCACCCAGCAAAGTCATGCGCTGGCGGGCTGCTGGCACGGCCAAGGCTGCCACGGTGCAGCATCCTCCAGGACACGCTGCCCAGGAGAGCTCAGCCAGCCCAGCGTCCCAGGAAAGGCACGGAGAGCCATCCGGAGCAACACCAACGCTGCCCTCCTCCCTGTGCTCAGCCAGGGACCTGGAAATTTCCATTTGAAGCACAAAAACATCCTCAAGCCCAGGTATGCTCAAGCAATTTCAGGGGAAGACGGATGCAAGGAATCCCACAAATGGCCCAGCGGAATAAAGCCATGGCTAAAAATGTATACGGAGGCTCTGCCCTGGTTATGGGGGTTTGAGGTGAAGGTAGGCAAGTTCTCTCAATACAATAACGCATCCCAAAGGGGCAAATTAAAGCCCACAAGAAGCCTGTGCCACACAGCCACCGCCTTAGAGGTGTCAGACCCAGCAGGCATCAGCTTCACCCCCACCAGGGGAAACACTAAAGGTCACTCACACAGTTTAATTTAGGAGATCCCCAACGCCTGCACTGCTGTCAGCCTCTAGCAGCGACCGAGACACCCGTCCCAACCCGATTTCCCCAGGTAGCTCCGTGCCATCCTGCCAGCAGCCGGCTCCCGGAGCGGGGTGACGAGGATGGGCGAACGCACCCCATCCCGCACTGGTGCGCCCTGCAGCCGAAACGGTCCTCGCAGCTCCCAACTGCACCTTCTGAATGACCTCGGGGATTTGAGCACCCATCGCTGTTCTCAAACGTCTCTTCAAGGACTAAAAAGCACTTTTGAAAATAGGACTCGGATGCTTCTGAAAATGCTACCCACTGTTTATTCGCAGTTTAGTCTATGGATGGTACCAAAAACGTTAACTTCCATTCTCATACATCCTTTGAGAAATGGTATAGTTTGCACTCACAGTTGAAATTTTGGCTTGGAGACACGCGTGTGTGTTTTCCCGTGTTATACCGCAAACATTTCCCTAAAGGTACTTTTCAGGGTGCAACTTCACAGCTCATCTTTGGAGACAAGACAAAGTGGCTGCAGTCAGCACGTACCCATGGCAGGAGGCATCTCAGGGATGATGAATATCAACTGCCTCTCTATAAACCAAGTCTCCAACAACCTTCCCAAATGCCACCACAGCCTCACAGGACAGCATTTCACTGCAGTCCAGAAGAGCTTCTCTCTGTCCTTCCCCAGCAGGATCTGCACAGTCACCTTTTTTTTTCTGGAAATCAATTACTCGTCCAGCAGAGTGTAGCAAGAGGGGGACTACAGGTCACGTTTTTCCACAATTATCCTTTCCGACGCCAAGGAACTTCTCAAATCGTACACGTTAAACAGGTCACAAGAGGGAAAACCAGTGTGACAGGCGTTTAGCATCAAAAAACCTGAGTTCTGAGAAAATCTGATACAGGCCAGCGCCAACGTGCATCCCAACCCCTCATCCATACCCGGTGCGGCGGTGAGAAAAATATATAGACTTCCCTGATGAACCATAAGCTAAAATTAGAAACCATTCACCCCTGCAAAGCCACAGCTATCGCCAAAAGGAAAGTAGGTCACAGAATTGCTGGCTAACTTGATTTTCCGGCGTTTCTAGCTGCTCTGTCCTCACGTAACCTCCTCTCTCCCATGGACCGGTTTTGGTGTCTCCTTTGTTCGGGGTATAACTGCACGCAGTGTCTAACTCCGGCACTCCTGGCAGGAGCGGTGGGAATGGGCACGGCGGCACCCGCCTGCTCAGCGAAGCACAGACCCGCGGTTCACGAAAAATTAAACTGGAGCCAGGCGACAGCCCCTCCACGAAGAGCGCTGCCGCCCACCTGCTCTGGCATCGCCACAAGCGCTGCCTTTCTCCCCCTTCCACAATATTGCTCTTCAAAGATCGTTTCAGGCTTTGCCAGCTCTTCTGGGGTGCTTCGCTCTCTCGCTTCTTCCCGAAGCCTGAATATCCTCTTTTTGTTTGCATTCCGTACCGCGCGCTGCCTCCCTCAAGCAAGCCGCGAGCGGAGCCGTGAGAGTCAATCCGGCTTTCCCTCCCTCTGCGTCCAGGCTGGAGCCCTGGCTCAGCCCTTACAGCCGCTTTTCCTGCAGCAGACCTCCAGGCGTCCAACTTCACCGCTTTTCCGCAGCACAGAAGAGGCAGAAAGGCTTCAAATTTGGCTCAGTGACCTTCCCCGCTCCTGATCAGTATGTGTCTATCCGGCTCACAGCCTTCTGCTCCTACCAGCTCACCTTGCAATTAAGTGTTGAGCGGCAGCAGAGCCACAGCCGACACATGACTGAGTACACCCAGATGCTCTGCTGCCACCAAATCCACCCAAAGCAACCTGATGGTCGACCACCAGCCACTCTTCCACCCACGATCCTAACTGACGCTGCTCCCATGTCCTCTCCTCTTCCAGTTTTCCTCCTCCTGGGGCAAGGGGAAGAGCAGCCATCACTGAAAGGCATCCAAAACATGTCCAACGGAGGCAAGAGGATGAAAGCTCAGCCCGGAGAAGCCCTTTAGAAAGACAATCGCATCCTGGATCCTACTTTTGTTATGGAGCCATGACAAAGGCAACGCTGCCGGCAAGGCTCAGCACACCCTTCCCCTTGCAGCCCACAGCTCGGCATCTCCGTGTGATGGTACTTAAAAGGGTCCTTTCATCACCCGGGCTCAGCCATTACAATCGGCCAGCATGGCCCTGCCGACTCTCCATTGCTCGTGAATAGATGTCTTCTTCAGAGGAGGAACTTCCCTCCAGCCTGCTATGGTTTCTATCAAGCAAAAGGGAAGGGTTGTTTGGTTTGAGCCTCCTGCCCACAGACGGGCTTGCTTACACGCTACCCGCAAGGGGACTTTACAAGAACTGGGGAAGAATCATCATCCCAGAGATCACGCAGACACGAACATGGAGCCAGATTTGAAATTATGCAGACATTTGGTGTTAGACGTGACCTCCGCTTGCTGAGCACCCATCTGGAACAAGAGCACCCTATCGCGAAGGTTAATAGCAAAATACTCCCGGCTTTGAGCATCAGCATAACTCAGAATAAAGTCAGGCACACTGACAAAAGGATGCCACAGTATGTGACAGTGTCACAGCTATTACGGCCAGGCCCTTTCAAGGAGAAATGTAGAACTCCACACTTGCTCTCCCCGCTCTTTGCCACCACCCACGGGACAGGGCAGCAACCCCGAGGGACTGTCCCGGGCCGTGGCAAAGCCTTTGAGAGTAGATCGCGTCTGTTGTGCAGGAGGTGATGGGAGATTCAGAGAGACAGAAGGAAAAGGGTGACCTTGTTGCTGGGGGCGGGCAGAGACAAGAGGTGACAAAGCAGGACAAGGGCCTGGCAGGACACTCAGCCCCAAGCCAGGTCCTGCTACTGGGGACTGCTACACCGCAGGCCTTCGGGGATGCAATGGCTGAAGGTCATAGAATCATGGAATGGTTTAGGTTGGAAGGGACCTTGAAGATCATCGAGTTCCAACCCCCCTGCCCTGGGCAGGGACACCTCCCACTAGACCAGGTAGGTCACAGCCCCATCCAGCCTGGCCTTGAACACCTCCAGGGATGGGGCAGCCACAGCTTCTCTGGGCAACCTGGGCCAGTGCCTCACCACCCTCAGAGTGAAAAATGTCTTCCTAATATCTAATCTAAATCTCCTCTCTTCCAGTTTGAAGCCATTCCCCCCTCGTCCTATCACTCCATGCCCTTGGAAAAAGTCCCTCCCCAGCTCTCCTGTAGGCCCCCTTTAGGGACTGGAAGGCCACTATAATGTCTCCCAGGAGCCTTCTCTTCTGCCAGGCTGAGCAACCCCAACTCTCTCAGCCTCTCCTCATAGCAGAGGTGCTCCAGCCCTCTGATCATCTTCGTGGCCCTCCTCTGGACCCGTTCCAACAGGTCCACGTCTTTCCTATGTTGGGGAAACATCACCTTTCCTTCCCTGCCTCAGCACCATCCTTCCCCTCATAACATGGTCCGGGTACACCCGATTGTCTAGGGAGGACAGCGCTCAAGGGAATAGGAATAAAAATGTTTGAAACCTCCTTTTTTTGGACCTAAGCCTTGCACAGGAGGCATAAGCCGTCTTGCCCAAGACCCCTGGAGAGGGCACTTGGTGGTGCCACAGGGAGAACGGCCTTGAGGAGCACTTGGCACCTGCCCCCAAAGCCCAGTGTCTGCAAAGCCATCACCAACCCGCGCCTGCTAACGCTTCAAACACATCGACCTCAGTCTTCACCCACTCGCGCAACAGACCGTGCCAGCGCTGGGTTTCCTATTGCTCAGGGAGAGAAGCAGATGGAAAAAGGAAAACCGGGAAAATTGCACCGCCTGGGAGCGCAGGGTACGTGATTCTTTTTTTTTTTCCCCTTCTCTTTAGGAGCCGGGCACCTGGATTTCTGCAGCTCCCAGTGAAATCGCAGGCCTCGCAATTCAAAATAATTAGCGACTGGTAGTTTTCCTTTTATGCAAAATCATCCTTTTTATCCAACACCTAAATGAAAATGAATATGCTTGATTATCTACCAAAGGGCCCAATTTCCCAGCATCGCTCCGAAGCACACAGCAAAATTCACGTCTCCTCGGGGTGCTGCTAGAGGCAGTGGCTGAGCGCAACAAATGAGCGGTCGAGGCAGAGATCCAGAGCCAGGGATGCCGGCGTGACCTTTACTAACGCTATTTACAGCGTCAAATATCCACAAATCCAGCCATGGCTGCATCCACGTCCTTCCTGCTCCAGCCTGGGCAGCTCAGGGGCAGCCAGGAGAGCTCGTCCTGCCGGTATTGGTGCATCACGGATATCCCCCTCCATCCATGCAGCCCACCCCAAAGCCCATCCTTTGAGGCAGCTTTCAACTAGGTTCGCTCCCAGGGGAGAGGATGAAATAAGCTGTTTAAGAGACAGAGCTCTGAAGCACCTCCTGAATGCTTCAAATCCAAGGCTGACGGCAGGAACCCCCCCCAGGCAGGTTCTTCAGAAGACATCTGTGCTCAATCCACACGGCAGGGTGAGCTCCTCACAGCTCAGCCCTCCGTCATCACCGTCCCCGACGGGGCTCCATCCCTCCACCTCCCCAGGGGTCTCGCCCAGGGGAATCCCCCACCTACCCCTTCCCGACCTCCCCGTCCCCGGCCAGGGTGACACGGCACGATCGCACGTTTGTACTTCCATCGTTTCCAGACTCACCCTGTTCTCGTCGTAGATGATCTGCACCAAGCTGCGATGTTTGGACTCGATAGGAGGGGGGGAGATGGGTTTTTCAGGCTCTGGTGGTTTGGCTGCTTCTTCCTCCAACTGTTGCTGTGGAAGAAGAAGAGGGGAGGGGGGGAGGAGGAGGGTGAGTCACAGCCAGAAACGCAGCCGTCCCAGTCCACACGAGACTCTCGGCAGTGCCGCGACCGAGGCTGAAACCGCCATGGCAGAAGGCTTCCCGCGAGACACGGGCAGGCTCAGGCCGCGGAGGGACGGGGAGAGGGAGGAGAGCTGCGTCGCATCCCCTGCCACGCAAGCGCAGCGCTCTCCTGCCCCAGGCACCCGGCCCTGTGCTGGTGGGTCGGCGCTTTTTAGGCATGGAGCACGAGGACCTGCCTTGAACAAGCCTCCTAGAGAGGGCTCGAGGCTAGAAATAACAATTTTACTGGAAACCCTTAAAGGGAAGCGCAGCTCCAGCCCAGCTCCCTGCTGCTACCAGCCTCCGGAGCTGCCGCCGCGCTGCAGGGAGCAGCGGAGGAGCGAGGGGTGAGCAGCGGGGCTGCTCTCCACCTTCGGCATTATCTTGCGATGCTGTGGTTGGAGGAGACGCCTCGGGATGACTGTTCTTGATGAAATGACTCGTGCGCCGGCCGCCCCTGCACGGTGCAGCCAGATGTGCCAGTAAGTACGGCGGAGCAGGCAGTAACACGGCGAACCCTGACACCTCTGGTGAGAGTCGGCCCGATGGGACGTGTGCCAGCCCTCCCAGCCAAGGTGAGAGATGCAAAGTGCTCAAGAGGGTGAGCAACACCTACAGGAGTCCCTGCAGAGGACAGCACGGGCCACCGAGATACCCTTCAGTGAACTTTCATAGAGAGCCCAAGTACTGAGGTTGCACATGCCTGCAGTGTGAACATGCCACGCGGCTCCGGCTGTCCCGGCCGGCACAGGAAGAGCTGCTGAGGGCACTGGCACAGCATGAGCTGCCTTCCAGCCATCAGCCATCATGCTCTCCTGGGAAAGTGGCTCTGAGACTCATTCCTCTCCTCCCTTCATACAGGACAAGCTGTCCTGAGCAGAAACCACCAAGTCAGTCCAGGCTCCAACTAGAAAAAGCCCAGTATGGGTGGACAGCCATCACCCGGGTGACCTGCCCTCAGAGACAACAGTGCCGAGAAGCTCGTAGTGTTGGCTCTTCTGCTTTCTTACTGTCTTCACTGCATTGCCACAGCTCCACGTTTATGGTATCTGGGCTTTGAGGTGCAGCAGCTGCGTCCAAAAATACACCGCGCCACCCCCTCCAGCACCACATGTCTGCCTGTGCTGGGACAACGCAACCCAAGGTGTGTGTCTCATCCCAAGCTTCACTCCCACTCCCAGAGAAACATCCAGGAGCCCAAGAGCTGCTCCATCAGCATGTCACCACAACCCCACCACACATGCAGTAAAATGCACCCAGCCCCAACGCCGGCTCAAATGCCAGCTACCCCCTTGGGAGATGGAGAGCAGGAGGGAGCACGTCCACACATCCACCTTTAGAGATCACTCATCTTTTAGTATGTTCCTACCCGTCTTGGAGCAGCTCAGGCCATGGCAAACTTTAATTATAAAGTAGCAGATCTACGAAAGCACTTTTGAATATCACCATGGTCAGCGGGTATATCTGACATACGACCTGCGTCTCCGGCTCTCCCCTGACGAGTGCGAGGCAGGAGGAGACATCTGAGCCCTTCCACTAAGTTTGAGGAACTGCTCTGCCAAAAGAGGAAATAACAGACTCCTCCGGGCTCCTCCTGGGGCCACCGGCTCCTGCGAGGAGGGAGAGCTCACGCCGCGCACGGCAGCTGCGGGGCAGCACAGGCACGGGAGAGGGAGCGGTTCTCAAAACACGCCTATGATTTTTTCACTGCTCGGCTCTCAATCTCCAAATCTTTGTGGGTTGTTTTTTTTTCCTGCAGCTAAAGCATCCCCTGTTGAAGGAAGGGGAAGATGGAGCCAGTCTCATACTGGGAAGAAAATGCACGTGGGCGATCGGTTTGCACTAGAGGCGACTGCACCACCGTCGTCCCAGAGACAGTGGTGTCTGGTGGTCCAAGAAGAAGGTGGGCACCTATTTCTTCTTCAGATCATCTCTGCTCCTGCTGACGACACCTTTAGCAACACTAGGGCTGTAGGATGCAGTCCAAGAAAACACTTAAGCACCCAGATAGGTCCACCAGCTTGGCTGGGAAAACTCACGCCCCTTCAATTAAATGTGTTTCAATGGACGAAGCAACCCCACGCTGTGGACTCCAACTCATGCTCCACCTCCCCGCAGGCAGACATCTTTTCCCATACAGGGAAAAGCAGCAGCATAGGGAACACTGAGATATAGCCAAAAAAAAGCCACCATCGCCAGGCAGATGGCTGAGCACCATCCCAGCCAGGGAGCAGGCTCTGGCAGAGGCAGGACAGCCTGTGCTCCGCATGTTGGCATCAGCATGCCCATCTCAGGGTCTTAACCTAGGGGTTACTGCAGCCACGCATGAGGATGGCCAGGAAATGGCCAGCTTGGACCGTCTGCACCCTAGAAGGGGGTGAACTTTTTCCCAGCTCCACGGGGACCCATCCCTTCCTGCCTGCGAAGAGCTGTGCTGCAGCAGCACACGTGGAATGCTCCAACCGCGCATACAACAGCCCCAAAGCTCCCTTCTCTTCTCAACCACGGCTTTCTCTGGTGGCCCAAATCACAGCGCCTTGCAAAGGGGATGAGAGCTCATCGAGAAGCCACGGCTGAAACCACAGGCTGCAAAGCAGTTCTCAGCATCAGCCCCGGCGCAGAAGCAGCGCTTCCAGGCACCTGCCTGCTCTTGCTCGGCGTCCTCACATCGGCCAAGGCACTCCTTCGCACACCCTCGCTCCCACGTGACAAACTCCAAAAACTCCAAAGAAAGAGCCACAAAAGGCATCAGTGAGATCCTCTACTTCTCTTGGGGAAAATATTTGGGTTTAAAAAAAATAATAATAAAAAAAAAAAGTCAGAAACTTGGCTACATTGTTCTGGAAAGCCACAAAAATTCTGCAAAGCGGTCGGGTGTGTTGTAAGCGATTTCAGACAAGAGGATTTGATGGTGTATCAGGAAATGAAAGTTTGCCAGTAAGTGGAGGCTCATTAAAAGCAGCTCGTTAAAAGAAAAAGTACAAATCTAATTATAGCTGAAATACAGTAGAGAATTAAACTCTACTCTCTGTGGCGTAACACTGTCCGGGTATTAAAGGGCCAGACGGCAGAGGTAAGGGTGCGGGCAGGGTCTGCAGGCAGCACACCTGACCACAGCAGGTTGAGCGCGCGACAGCCACCCCTGGGAGCTGTGGGAAATGGCAGAGCAAAATAGGTCAGGGTTCCCAGACACGGCCGAAATGGATTTCTTAAAGGTCTGCCACAAAAGCTAGGCTGGGACTGTGACCTTTACAGGGAGAGACGCGGGATGAGAGATGAGTCTTGACGGCTCCGCACTCTCTCCCCCTCCCCACTCCCAGCGGCGGCTGCCTGAGAGTCCCCTCCTCTCCCCAAATGAAAGCCAGCGCAGCGGTGTTGAAGGGATGCAAGATGCCACCGTTAACCATATCCCTGGCTCCTACAGCATCCACAGGCCAACCCATTTCCAAGTGAAGGAGGTGCCCTCTCCAGGTAAGAGTCGCTTTGGCCGGACCACACGCGGCGGAGGGGCCATCGAAGCCTGCAGCGCTGGCAGGAAGGTGGGTGACCTTTCAGGAAGACCCCATCCCCGCACATACCAGCCCCCGTGCTGAAGGGACCTGCCTGACGAAGCCATGCCCCCAGCTGCCACCTTGCCTTGCCTTAGGCAGCCATCACCTGGGTACCACGATGCTCCACCTGCCCCGGGGGGAGAGGAGAGGGCTTCCAGCCACCGGGCATCTCTGAAAACCGCTTTCAAAGAGCTGAGGGGAGAACAGAGGAAAACAGAGAGAGGAGATAGATGGAAGGGGAAACCCTGGAGCTCTTCCACCCAGCCAGCTCCCCCTCCATCACCAGGTGGGAGTGTTGTACTCCCGGAGAGCCCTTCGCCAAGCTCGGCGCCCGGGGAGGCTCAGGCATCGCTGTAGAGAACAGCCCAGCAGTTTCTTTCTCCTTCAGATCCCCGGTACCGCTGCCAGGAATAAATACATAAGGATTATCCTTCCCTGTCAGGAAGAGGGGGAGAGAGGACTCAGCAAGAGATTTAAGCGCATATGGCGCATGAATGAGCGGGGGATGGCTGATGGAGGTGGCCTCCTGCCAGGGGTGCGCAGGGTTTGGGGAAGGTTTCTCAGCTTGCTGAAGACGTTGGCTTCTCGCAAAGCCCGGGCAGAGCCTTCCTCCCCATTTCTGGAACAACCGAAAAAAAGAGAGATGGTGCATTAGGGTTGGTTGGGGTTCTTCTTGCACAGCCTTTCCATACAAATGGATTTAATTACCCTGAGAAGGCCTCCCAAAGACAGAGGGGAAAAGCATTAGGATATTCCGGCTGCGTACAGTTTCTCCCCTGCTCCGCCGCCCGTTCCTGCAGGAGCGGTATCTATTTCAGGCTGATTGCTTTCCCTCGCTCGTCTTTCCCCTGCGCTGACAGCTCAGATGCACAGATGGACAAAACGTTCCCGGAGCATCTCAGACAGGACATCCCCCCCAAAAAACGCTTCCTCCCAGATGTGCCAGCTCTGCCAGAGGACCGGGCTGGGGAAGGATCCTGCCGGAGGGGAAAGGAGGCCACGTTGGGGCGGAGGGGATTTGCTACCAAATGACTTTGCCACCACGTGCCAAAAAAAAATAAATAAAAAAAAAAGGAGGGGAGGGGATGATTTTACTGCCAACAGCCACTTTCACCTTCTTCCCCACTCAGCAGAACATTTTTGTGGGGAGGAAGAATCGTAAAATGCGTTCAGAGGGAAGAAATAAAGCAACCAAGCAGCCAACAATAAAAAACCCCATTTCCTTACGGAAGGACAGCTTGATTTTAACGGCAAGGAGCATATGCTGCTCCCGTCAGCTTCAATAGCAGCTCCTCAGCATCTCCGAAAAAAGCCAGGCAGTGGATCAGCAGAGTTGTCAGTCCTCCCACCTGCTGCGAGCGGGACCTTCCGCGCCGTGCCGGGGACGCATCCCGCTCTGGCAGCCCCTCTCCGGAGTGGGAAATGACCATAGTTTGCACATCCTTCCACAAATGGGAGTTAAAAACACGGACCAGCAGCCAGACTGCCAGGTGTGAGAGGACACCAACATTTCATCTGAGCTTCCTAAGGAGGGAGAGGGGAAGGGCTGGCTTCACCCAGCTCCCACCAAACCCAACAAGAAGAACCTCTGTGGTTTCCATTGCTCCAGATGTTCCTTTGGCCCCCGCGAGCCAGCACAGAGGGCTGCTTCTGTCCCTTCTTGGTTCCCTCTCCCTAAGCACTCCGATACCTCTGCAGATAAAAAGCAACACCCCCCCCCCAAAAAAAAGGTCCTTTGCATTAATTAAACCATATTGTTTGAAAACACAACCAAAACATCCTGCTTTGTCGTGCAGGAAAGAAAGGGATAGTATCTGGTATGGGAAAAATATAGATCTGCTGGGGAGGAAGGTCAACCCCATGCTCATCCTTGAGGAGCGCTGGTCCCATCCGACACTCCAAGTAGAGGTTTTGCTCCATTCCCAAATTCCTGCTGCACACCCCTCAGGAGAGGTCGCTCCTCTTGGGCAGTTTGGGATTAGCAGCCGTCAAGGAGTTTAGAAACTGGCCCCAATCAAAGGAAATAAAGCAACCGGTAAGAGAGAGGCAGAGAGAAGTGATTTGCTTTAGGAAGTGAAAGCCTTTAAGTCTGTGGGTTTTTTCACAGACGTCCCCCAAGGTTTTGTCATATTAATCTCTTAATGGGTTTATGGTAATTGTATACATGGCAACATCCAGCGGGCGATCCTTCTGCTGGGGAGTGCTCTTGTGCAGGCGGAAAGCACTAACCGAGAAGATCATATTCAAATCCCTGGCTCAGGCACAGCCCTGACCAGAGTTGGACCAGATGCTGCTCATGGCTGCAGAGCTGGAAAGCCCCGGAGAAGGGGGATGGATGCACAGGGAGGGCCATTAGGACATCGTGGCAATGTTTTCAACAGCCCAGTACTACAACAGTGGCAGCAACAGCACTGGGGAGAAGCAATTGCTGGAAAGGAAAAAGAAAAGACCTTGTGCTAACGCTGGGCTGTACGGATGACTCGGGCAACCCGGGCTGCGTTTCCAGCTCTGCCCCCGCCTGCTTGCATGAGCATGGGCAAGTTACCAAGCACAGATTTTTCTCCCTTTAAGGTACTCTGACATTTCAAAAGAGCCCACAAGTTGGGTTTCCAAAGCTCCCTCATCTCGCAACTACCAGCTCCAGACTGCTGGCACAGCAGCAACCACCCCATGTCATGACAGGGAGCATGGACACAGACCATCCTGGTGGCACTGGCACTGCCACTTCCCCTCTGTGGATGCGCACGGGTAAGGACAGGGCATTGGGCAGCACGCAGAAGCGAGGACGTGTGCTCCCCTCCGGACCACAGCCTCTTACCTGCTTCTTCTTCAGCTTGGAGATCTGCTGCTCCACCATGGTGATCTCGCGGTCCACGCGGTCCATGTTCTGAATGAGCTCCTCCTTGGACAGCCGGGCCGGCAGCAGGTCCAGCTCAGCATCGGGGTGAGCAGGGCTCACGGGCGACACGGGCTCCAGTTTGCCAGGCAGGCCGCGATCCTGGGGACCATAAAACAACCAGGTCAGCTCTTTCCCAGGAGACTTTGGATCCTTCTCTCATCCTCCCACACCACCTGCCACAGCCCCCTGGCCCATTCCCAGCCCTCTGAGACATATAGACCCCTCAAAAAACCTGCTAGACTAAGCAGTACCTGCTGCCAGATCACATCACCACAGTGCTCCGCAACCTCCTGCATCTCCAGAGAGCACCAGGTTAGTCTCCCAGGGACATGACAGCAGCTCTTCCTCCTGCCAAAGCCTCGGAGGCTCCCACCACCTTCAGTGCTACCCACATTCCTACTGGATCAATAAACCCATCCATATTCAGGAGCTCCCAGCAGCACTGTCCTTTCACATCTCAGCAGCCAGCTGAAGGCTACATCTTCCTCACAAAAATGAGGGACATGTCCTCCTCTGACACAGCCATGGCTATGCTGGAGAGAAGAGTGGCATTAATCATGTTGAATGACAAAAGGGCTATGAGGGCAGCCCCCGGGAGGAAAAAGGACTCCCATCTCCTTCATGGAGGTCCTCCTCTATCTCTTGTTAAATTCCCGGGGAGCCCCGAGTGTTGGATGTCAAAGGCATGCATCCAGAAACGGAGAGAAAGGGGACAGGTGAGGTCAGCTGAGATAACAACAGACCGAACTGATGAAAATCAGCTTTTTGCAAATTCCAGGTAAAGAGGCTCTCAGCTCAACAAGACCCTTCAAGTCAGAGACCGGACGGATCAGCACAACCTCCGTGGCCGTCGCAGGGAGCGGAGCTCTAATGACCATGAACTGGGGGCAGAGGGAAAAGACATCGACACATTCACCTTCTCCTCCAGCAATGAAACAACTTCTCTGCGCCCAACGAGCCGCTATCCCACGAGCATCCCGGAGCCACGACGCCTCACCTGCCCACCACCCTTCACCTCCCCTGCTCCAAACGAAGGAGCCCATCTCCCGCAAACACAAGTTGCGTGCCCGGATGAGTTTGCCTGCCACTGATGAACGCACCTGGGATAAAGCAGCTGTTTAACAGCCACCAGCCACGCAGACGGGGATCACGGCACACCAACAGCCTACCCTGACCCAGGACGCTACTCTCTGGCAGCCACCCAACACCTTAATTAAAAGTTTATCTATTCATTTGCTTAGCGAGTGGATGGGTTTCTTTTCCTGGAGGGGGCAGGATGAGGAGCTGCGGTTTGGTTTGTAACCGTAAACCGCCGCCAGGCCGGGCAGGCAGCACGCTGCAGCTGCTGGGCAGGGGAGGGAAGGGGGGAGGCGAACAAGCGAAGAAGTTCACACAACTTGGCTACCTTCATCACAGCAGCCCCGCGCCCGCGGACAAAGCCGGCACTGTTCTGCACCAACTGGTGCTGAGCGTCCTCCCCTCCGCGCTGACACATGGCCACCGGGCGAGCGGCCAGGGCTACCCACCGACCCTCTCCCCGGCTGGTCCTTCTACGAGGGCGAGGGTGACACAATGGAGCTCAGTGGTACTGTGATGGTGTGGACCTCTCTGTGCTCCTCGGTCTAGCACGGCACATGGATGATGGCCCTGGGTTGTTCATCGGCCATTAGTTCTGTTCTACGTCAAACCAGGACAGTGGTTCATGCCAAATGTGGCGAGTGTGCAGACACCACCTTGGCACCGCTCAGCATCTCAACAGCATCTGCTTATGGGGAAGCAGAACCATGCAGGGTGGCCGCTGGTGGGGATGAAGCATGGTGAGGTCCCTCCTGGGGAGGCTGTGCCCACAGCCCGGCACAACCACAGGGGACCTGGCTTCGAAGGCAGCCCCTGCCTGGTGGGGCTGTGCCAAGACCAGCTCTGCTCTATTCCCCTCCGTACGGGGTGGGCAACGTCATCCACAGCAAAGCTGGAAGAAGGGGAGGCAAAAGAGGATGTTTCCCAACAAAGCGGCCGTGTCTCAGGACACCAGCATCCTTCACCGGCACCTTTCTCCTCCTCTCCCCTGCTAAACCCTGTTGTAGCTGAAGAAGACTTTGAACTAGCCAGGGAGGAACCAACCACTGCCGGGTGCAGCCTGGAGGCATCAATGTGCTTCTCGATGCTGCCATCAAGGGACAGAGAGCAAAGGAGCATCCTGACAGCACTCCCTCCCGTCCTGCGCAGGGCTCACCCAGCCCTGAGAGCACAGACGCATCAGAAGGCCACGCTGGTTGTTTCCAGCATCAGTTCAGAAGAGAAACTAGAAGAACATCAAAGGTTTCTGGAGAATCCCAAAGAGCAGATTCTGTTTCGTTTTACTTCGCCAGGGTTAGACACCAAAATCGGTCAGCCTGCTGCAGCGGGAAGGCTTTCTCTTCTCCACAACTAGGGAGGTTTGGGGTTTTTTTTCCAAGGCAAGAGGAGCAGAACAACCACAAAAAGATAAAGATAAATTAGGTGCTCGTAAAACGTCGTTCAGATTAAAGCGAGGGAAAGGGAAGTGGCAGTGGCTTGTAGGTGGGGTAGGTTTTTCTAAAGGAAAGCCACATACCTGGAAAAAATGCAGGAGAGAAAGACTTCTCTCTGCGCACGTCAAACAAAAGGTACTCTCATGTCTGCCAATATTCAAGACAGGGCGTCTTTAAACTCCTGCTTGGCGTAAAACCCTTTGGAAACCTGGTTTCCTCACACTTTTTAGCATTTTACCTTGCAGAGTCTGAAGCAAAACAGCAGCGAAGCTGAGTAAGGGGAACAGCTGCAAGTCGCAGCACAAACCCCATCATCATCTGGTATTAGGAGATGATTATAGCAATAGAGAGAGGCAATGTCCCTAAACCTCAAATAGCCGGTCGACGTCATTTCGCAAGCTCACTCTAAATAAAGGAAACGACGAGCAGCAAGAGGAAGGAAAAACCAAAACTGAAGGCAAAAAAAAAAAAATCTAAATATCTTGCCCGCGCACTGGTGAATTCCAAAAAGCAGAGCTGCCACATTTACACAGGGCACGAAGAGGCCCTTCTTCTAAATCACAAAATTGAGTTGAAAAGAGGTTTGCAAGGACCAGAGTCCACCCAGAGCCTGGGGCGGACTCTAATGGCCAGAGATATTTTAACTGCTGCTCCGTTTCCTAACACGCTCAAGAAGGCGCTTAAAATATATTCCTGCGCTTCAGAGAGTGTCATACCCGGGCTCTGAACGAGTGCAGTGCGAAACGTAAAATTCTTCTTATTAACGTGAAGTCACAGACTTCGAAACCAGCATGAGCCGGGAGAGCTGGAATAAATCTGCTGGAGGGAAGAAAACAATTACTGCATTACTCAAGTTGATATTTTCTCAGTAATTATACTGTTTCCATGTGATTTGTTTTTATACACGGCTAACAGCTACTGTAGTTCCTGTTTATCCCTGGCCTTATTATTATGTGATTTGTATGATAACAAGGGTGGGCGAGCGGGGGGCAGAGGCTGCGTAAACCTTCCCGCAGCAAGAGGAGACGCTGGCACTGACGAAAACAATTATCACCGAGGAGTCTATCGAAGAGCAAGGCCAGGCTTTGGGGGTGGGCTGCTTCTACGCCTTTTATTCCTGACGTAGATAACACGAACCGAGCAAGCCTGCTACGCGCTATTAGGTAGGGGCGTTAAAACCATGGGAGAAAGAGGAGAAAGGAAAAGGATAAGCCAACTGCCCGCTGACGCCTTGAAAAGCAAGGAAGCCTCTGGGTAAATCTGATGTCCCTGCCTTCAGGCACACCAGCAGCCGGGTCCACAAGAGAAAAGATGGTGGGAACCCCAACCCTGGTCCCAGGACATGCTGAAACCTGCACCAGACCGTGGCCGCCTCCTTAGTTTGCATTACTGACCCACCTCACAATGCTCCCAGGAAGCTCACAGTAGTTGGTGGGATGGAGAAGGGTGTCTGTGCCACGTGTCAGCCCAGCACCTATGGCTGGATGCAGCCCAGCCTCCACGAAGGGGAATTTTTCTTGGCTGCTTCTCACCCTCAGGAGACGGCAGAGCGGTAGCTGCGCTCCATCCGCCCCAAACTCTCCCTGCAAAATCCATTTTGACCTTTCTGATCCCCTGACCACACCGGCCGCCTCTTCAAGACTACACTGGTGGAGCTTCCCACCCTCCGTGCCCCCAGTCGGAGGCCGCACAGCACTGGGGCGCACCAAGCGACCAGAGCCACTTGCTTGGGACGACCCTCAGGATCTCGCGCACAGCACCACGGTGTGTGCCCTACATATCGTCTTCGGTACCTCCTGGTCCCTCTCTGCCTTTCTAAACCAGATCATTAGTGATGTTCCCCCAAGCCCAGGACGGAGACTCAGGGATGCCAACGTCACCTCTGCCACAGTCTGTTCGCTTTCTAATTACCAGCCGGCAGCAGCACTTTCTGCTGGAGCACAGAGGGGGGATTAAGAGGTGTTATCTCCAATTCCTGCCCACTCACACATCTCACATCCTCATGGGCTGGAGAAGGTTGCCAAAGCAGGCAGGATGGGCCGGGGCTGCTCAAATTGTGCTCAAATTAATTCCTCCCCACCAAAAAACCCGCCATGAACAGAGGATGGGCTTGTGATGAGGATGGGTTTGCAATGGGGGTGGCCCGCCTGCGAGGATGCCCCCATCACCGCTGCCTCCCCCGGCAGCACAGAGCCAGTGAACATCGCTGGACTCCACCATCTACTGCCACCTCCAAAACCCTGTCCGTGGGAGGCTGTGCTACACGGCATGATGGCAGCTTGTCCCCCCCCCAATCCAGGAGCCCGCGGCCGAGCAGCACCGACCACCCCAGAGACGCAGAGCCCCGGGGCTTTCCCACACACCCTGCGACGAAAACCGAGCAGCAGAGCCACCACCTCACACCTCCATCCATCGGCTTGTAAGGTAAACACATGCATATAAAATTCTTAAATGGGCCAAATACAGGCCAAAGGATTATTTCTTTTTTTTTAAATTGGAAAAGTGTCCAACGCCTTCTGGCGAATCAGCAGCCCCAAGATGACAGCACTGACGGTGGGGGGGGAAAGTCCAAGGGGCTGAAAACTAACGTCTCGTTTCCCCAGGGAGACGCGCCAGCACAAAGTCAGAGAGCCTGAGCGGTGAAAAGTACATCGAGTTATTGCAATTCTTTTGTTCGTGACCATCTGCTGCGCTAATGGCTCTTTCAGCAGCCCAACCCTTCAAACGGGCTTTTAATTCTTAAATACTGCCGGCCCTCGGCTGGGCAGCCGCTCCGAGGGCTGCCGAAGCGGGATGGGATGGAGATGTGCACGGTGGTGCCTGCAGCGAGACTCCGGGGAGCAGCTACGGTGCTCCACCAGCCCCGAGCGCTCGGGCGTTCCAGCGCGAGGCTACCCGCTGCGCCCGAGGGATGCCACGCGTGGGACCAAAGCATCACCCGCCTCCTTCCTCTGTCCCCACGCTCCACGGCACGTGCGGGCAGCGGGGATGAGCAAAACCAGGGATCACTTTCACTGCACACAGCCCAGTACGTGCTCTCATGGGAATTCGTGAAGTTGGAGACTAAGGAGCTGTCTGAAGACAAAGCTGATTTTTTTTTTTTACTCATTTTTTTTTTTTTAAATAAATCTGTGACTTTACGAGAAGGCCGACAAAATTCCTTTCCCCTGTAATCCAGCTGAATTCCACACAGCCAGGGCAGAAAACATCCCAACAATTTCTGAGCTTGCACGAAAAGTAGGTCAAAAAACTTCCCCGATGTTTCAACAGCTTGAAGCAATTTAATTGCAAAACCAGTACCAAATGCTGACCCTCCCTCCCCACCCCCCCACCAGCAGCTTTAGGAGGGTGGTAAAACCTCGCCAGCGAGCGTTGCAGTTCAACGCACTAACCAAAACCCGGTATCTGGTCTTGCAAAACTTGCCTGAGCTCAAAAAAGCCGTTCCACAGTGCTGTCCTTACAGATGCCGCCTCCGCACCCCACCAGCGCGGGGTATTACGGAAGCGGCAGCAAACGCGGCTTACGGACTCGGGAGGCAGCCTGGAATAACGGGTCAAATCTGGAAAACCTTACTCAGGCAAACTCCCACCGAAGCCTAAGGCATTATAACGACAAATGGATGTTGTGCCTTTCATTACCTTCTTGAGTTTCCCCATTAGTGGATAATAATTGCATTGAACGCGTACGTTCCCTCCTGACTTCGCCGGAGTGATGAATTCTCACCTACCCATCTACTCATTACAAAGAGGAGCTAATCGCTCCACCTCTCATTAAGGATTGCCGTCCTCCCCTGCATCGCTGGATTTTCAGTTGACCCTGAGTTTATTAAAACATTAACTGTCTGGACTGAAATTTTCCATGATGAATATTTGCTTCAGGCATTTTTAGGCTTTTTTTTTTTTTCTAAATAGTAAATTTCAGCCAAAACAACTCTGCCGCTTCCAAGAACAAGTTTAGAGGAAAATATGCCTTTCTGCAACGTTCAGAGTGATTCTGGGAACCTTTTCTTTGAGCATCTTTGGCGCAGTTGATACATCTGGCAAGACTGCTCTGTGCCAACGATTCACCTTTTGTTAACTCTGAAAAAGCATCCAAGTCAAAAAACTATTAATAAAAATCTCATTTTGGTGCCTGCACAGTGGAAATTACTTGGAAGTGAGCAGGCGAGCGGAGTGGGGTCCTGGGGAGCTCCAGGTCAGGTGGCACACTCTGCCCATACTCCTACAAAGGAAAGGAAAGGGCTGGGCTGGATGGACCTTACCGGCATGAGTGGAGCGCTCCAGCCAACTGTACTAAGTGCCCTAAAAGAGCCGTGAATAACGGCAGAGGCTGTGGTTTGGAGAGCAGGTAGAGCCCAAGACCACCCACCAAATGATAAGGATGAAGTTAAAGCAGCCAATGACCTGCTCGGCATGAGATGGGGTTTGTCCTGGGCACTGAACGGACGGCGTTCCGATGCTTTCAGCAAATAAGGGGGAGGACAAATAAGCCAGATTACAGGGGAAAGGAACTTTATAGGCCTTCCCATAAAGCCAGAGATTTATTTAAAATAAAATAAAAAAAATCAGCTTTGTCTTCAGCAAATAAGGTTGCCAGGGTAGCGCACAGAGCACCGAGACCTTCCAGTCCTCCATTTGCAACTTTAATATTCTTTTACTAATTTGGGCACCCAGCAGCCACCGCTCAGAGCATCATTTCACCTGCGCTGCCGTTGCCCCCAGAGGTGCGCTGCTGAGAACAACATCGATGCTCAGAGGGCTGGAGCACCTCTCCCATGAGGACAGGCTGAGAGAGTTGGGGTTGTTCAGCCTGGAGAAGAGAAGGCTCCGGGGAGACCTTATTGCAGCCTTCCAGTACCTAAAGGAGCTACAGGAGAGCTGGGGAGGGACTTTTTACAAGGGCACGGAGTGTTAGGATGATGGGGAATCCCAGACTGGTGAGGGTTGGAAGGGACCTCTGGAGATCATCTAGTCCAACCCCCTGCCAGAGCAGGGGCACCTACAGCAGTTGCACAGGACAGCGTCCAGGCAGGTTTGGAATGTCTCCAGAGTGGGAGACTCCCCCACCTCTCTGGGCAGCCTGTGCCAGTGCTCTGCCACCCTCACAGCAAAGAAGTCCCTCCTCATGTTTAGATGGAACTTCCTATGTTCCAGTTTGTGCCCGTTACCTCTTGTCCTGTCACTGGGCACCACAATAAATGGTTTCAAACTGGAAGAGAAGAGATTTAGATTAGACATCAGGAAGAAATCTTTCACTCTGAGGGTGGTGAGGCACTGGCCCAGGTTGCCCAGAGAAGCTGTGGCTGCCCCATCCCTGGAGGTGTTCAAGGCCAGGTTGGACAGGGCTTGGAGCAACCTGGGCTGGTGGGAGGTGTCCCTGCCTAAGGCAGGGGGGTTGGAACTCAGTGATCTTCAAGGTCCCTTCCAACCTAAACCATTCCATGATTCAAAACCGCACCCCGAGTGACTAAGACATCACTCGGGTTTACGCAGGCCAAAAGGAGGGGACAGCCCCAAGCTCACCGAAACACTCAGGAGGTGCGCAAACAAAATAGGAGGGAGGTGAGGTCCGGGTCTTTCCAGCACACCAACCACGCAGGGACGCAGCACTGAGGTCCACATTAATCCCAGGAGGCGTATTCCCTCCAATCTGCGGATGCTGGAATAGTCCCCTGCCAAATCCCAGCTGGTCCTCAAGAAGGCAGAAAGCCCTCAAGCCCCAGATGCCGCACAAAAAGCACACCGGAGTTTGTCTTTTGTAAAGAAAGCCTCTGCAGAAAAAAAATATCATCTCTACCTTTATATTAGTACAATACTCAAGCGACCAGCATGAATGCCATCGCACAAGTGTGACGGTGCCTGCACCAGCACACGTTAGTCCTGCAGAAGCAGGACCAGGCAACTGCATCCCCCCGCCTCTGCCCTCCCCTAAGCACTGCCCTAAAAAAACAGTAATTTCACCCCAACTGGCATAGCTACGTCAGCCAAAAAGCAGGCAGGCAACAAGTCAGCCTGATTAAAGACATCGCACTGGAGACACGGGGCCAGATCCTGCGCCAGGCTCAGCACCACCATCACCCACTGTCCTCCATGGGGACATGGCAGCCGCTGCTCGGGATGGCCGGGAAGAGCAGCGCGATGCTCCGCAGCTCGGATGTGCCCAGCAAACCTCCTCCTCTGCTCGCAGGAGCCTTAGCGGGGTGATGGGAAGGGTGGTCCCAGGTCGGTGGTGGTTCGGGGAGCGCTGGGGAGCGGGTCCCTGCACCCCAGGCAGCTCCAGCTCACCCACTGGGCGAACACCAGGTGCATCCTCCAGCACAGGGACAAACACGGCGGGGAGGGAAAAAATCAACCGCGGCAGCTTCTCTAAACCTCACTTATTTAAAAATAAAAAATTGAGGGGAAATGAAAAGACAAAAGCCCTTCTCAGCCTGGTGTTATCAAGCAGAGGAAATGAGACTTCTAAAGCTCCCATTCAGAGCGGAGTGGGGGGGAGAGAAATCCCACTCCAGACGCACTTGAGCGAACAGCTTTTGAAATGGAAATGTCGCTCTTCAGAAACATTTAAATTTCCTCCTCTTGCCAGGGAGGAGGAAGGAGGCAGAGGGGCGAGCAGCCATGCACATCCAAACGGGGGTCCATTCAGGGCAGAGGGGATTTGTCGGGGAGTTAATCAGGACCGGCACACGGTATTAATATTGAGAAGTTGGCTTGAAGGGGCATCAGATTTAGAGGGGAGGGAAGGGAATGAATGAAGACAGCTCTATTTAACCACCGCCGTGAGTAAGACATACCTAAAGGCTGCTCCCACTCCCTCCCTCCCTCCGTTCTCCCTGCACAACCATCACCCAAATTATTTTTTTCCCCAAATCCTGGAGGTTGAGCTGCCTACTGAGAAGGAACTTGACTGACAGAGAAAGGAAATGCAAGCAAGACCTAAGATGGTTTGAGCAGTGGCTGTGGTGCATTGTGGGACCAACCCAAACCTCCTCTTGCATCCAAGAGCTGTCACACCAAGCCAGGATTACCAACAACTCCCCTGGGGACCCCCAGTATGGGCTGATGGGTCCCAGTGCCAAACTCCTGCTCACTCCCAGCAGCTCCTCTTCCAACTGGGTCAGTTTGAAAAGCAGAAGTTACTGCTCCTACAGCAATCCACCGAGGTCCCCTCGCCAACCGCATGCCACCACTTCATTGCTCTAATGTCTTTAGGGTCACTTGATGTGTAGGTTCATTCCAGCTATGCTCTCAGGACATCAAATCCCTCTCAGCTGTAAAAACCAAAAATTCTAAGACTGCACGAAAACTGGACTTAATGGCAACACTCCAAAGACTTCCCCTGCCCCCGAATATCTACTAAGATCCCCAAAGTTCAATTTTTATCAGTAAAGTCGCTTTACTTCTATCAGAACATCTGAGTACAGGCGCACGCATGTCTTGTGAGACTCAAACACGCACACGAGATCAGAACTGAGCAGCCTGGAAGCAGACAAAGGTCACTGGTGAACCTGACCTGTGAACTTCGCTGGCTGACACCAAAAAAAAAAAAAAAAAAAAACCCCAAACAACTTTTTCATCCCGAATCCGAGCCGATCCGACTTCCATTTTGAGGTGGCTGCACTGGAAAACTCGTTTATGCCTGAAATAAGGCTCACAGCTGCTTAGATGCTTTTGAAAAACATTTTAACCAACGTAAAGAACAGGCTTAAGAGAAAAAGAAGCCTTTTCCTTGAGACAGCCCGTCTTGGCTTTTAATGAAGCTTTTAGTTGCCTCATCTGTCCCCACCACACTGCTGAAGCCACACTCCCCCTTCATTTTGGCATCTCCTCTTTAAGTGGGTGCTGACCCTGCACTCTGCAAAGTGCCGTCCCCGACACATGCATGGGACACGGTGGGGACAACATCTCCACCTGCCTCTCCACTGCCCGAGGCATCCACCGGCAGCCTGGCAGTGCCCCCCTGACCATACAAAACCCACGTGCCAGCCACGGTCCCAAGCACCCCACAAGCAGTGGTGCTGTGACAACACCCGGAGACAGGCATGGGGAGATGGGACAGGCACGGGGAGATGGGACACGGCCCCGGCTGCTTGCGTTGGCATCGCAAGAGGCGGGTGTAGGACGGAGCAAGGCACGCCACCGGGTGCAGGATGCGTGCGGACAGGGGAGCAGGGGTGGTGCGAGGCAACCGTCAGCTGCACCATCCATCAGAGCCCGCCGCCGGCTGCGCTCAATGCTTTATTGTTCTAATAATTGTGCAGGCACGTGGAAGGGGGTGCCTCGACATTCGCCGCTTGTTTGAGAAGCCATTTCCTTCGCTGCTCCGCCTGCTCTTCCGTCAGGAGGCCGCATCGGCCGCATCCTGAGCCCCAGAGACGGTGGGGGCAGCAGTGCTGGCCATCCCCACCACCATCCATCCCCCCAGCCGGCGGGGCGGGAAAGGGGGAGGAATAACATCCCCCTGGCAGCAGGGATCGCTGGCAGGTGCTGGTCCAGACGCAAGCTGGCAGCCAAGCCCTCCACCTCGGCAAGCCCAGAAAAAGATGCAAAATTAACCTTTCATGAGAGTTTTGGATTTATTTGGAGATTTTTTTTTTTTTTTTGCCATAGGATTTTTTTCCCCCCCCAACTCAGCGAGTAAAGATGGTCTCAGGGTTTAGGGACCATCGCAGCATCTCAAGCGTGACGCTCCTCGAGCATCGCTCAGCTCTGGGATCACAGCAAGACTGACCAAGGAGAGACCGCATCGCCCAGCTCTGGGATCACAGCAAGACTGACCAAGGAGAGACCGCATCGCTCAGCTCTGGGATCACAGCAAGACTGACCAAGGAGAGACCGCATCACTCAGCTCTGGGATCACAGCAAGACTGACCAAGGAGAGACCAAACACCGACAAGAGCGCAGGATAAAGCGGCTCCCGAAGGCTCGGGGCAGAAGGACCATTTCTAATCGCGAATGGCTGTGGGAGTCACTCAAACCGCAAACCTCTGCCCAGGCTGCTCCTGCAGAAAAGCACGAAGCACTCCTGCCTCTCCAGGCCAGGTTGTTTGGTTTTTTTTACAGAAAAAAACCACCATGAACATCTCAGGTCCCATAGCAAGAATAAGCCCACAGTGAATTTGTTATTATCTGTTAGCAAAGCAGCAGCTTCCCACCAAGGCTGGAATTTCCATCCTGGTTTGGCAGGCACAGGGCTGTGAAATGATTACTGTGTTTACTTTTCCTTTGCTAACTATAAAATCCCATTCCACTGCCCTGCCAAGAATGACTGAAGCTAATAAAATTCAGGCATTTGGAAGAAAGCAATAATAAAACTCCCTTTTGGGGCCTTTATGATGAAATTTCCCCACTCCAATCAGCGATTATGCTGTATTCATGAACACTAGCGATGTCTCCAAGCGCACCCAGATTGACTCAAACCAATATTTAGCTTCGCTCGAGACTGTAAGCCTTTCTCCTTGCGGCTGCTGAAGGCAGGATCACCGAACTGCACAGCTAGAAGCAGCCTTTGAAAAAAACAGCTTATGAGTATATGAGGCACCATATATATATATATGTGTGTGTGTGTTTGTATATATGAAAAAATGTAGACTTTTCAATTACTTAAAACCCTGTGAGAAAGTATATACACGTGAAACATTCATGGATGCATCTCACAAATCCCTCTCCAAATATACTGAAAGCCACTAATATAATGCGCACTATATATTTATATACACATACCTGCCTATTCTTTAGTGGCTTTATATGTTTGAAAGACCGTAACGTTCCAGTGTTTACATCTGCCACTCTGCCTGCTGCCGAGGCAGAAACGCATTAGCCGCTGGGGCAATCTGCTCCACGTCGTACCTGTGATGGCCGGCGCAAGATAAAATAACGCAGACCTGAAAAACAGCCTGAAATAAAAGCCTGCGCTCGGTTTGGTCGCGTAACCACGTGGGACGGCTCGATTTGCACCAGGCAATGGTTCTTTCTTAAGCAGTCACGGGAACGCCAGCATCCAAAGCGGAGATCAGAAGGCAGAAATGATCACTGCTGCTCCTCCGGGAACGGCGCAGGGAGGAGAGAAATCAGCCGTGTCCCTTGTCAGGGCAGCGATCGGAGCAGGCCGTTCAAAGGCAAGCCTAGGAAGCGTTACCGTGCAGGCAGAGGAGGTGATAAAGCGCTGCTGGCGTGCACTGGAGCCGGGTGCTGAGGGCTCTGCAGCCCCGGGGGAACCCCTCGGGCTGCGGCGGAGGCACCACGCGCTGGGCAACCCCACATCTGCTGCCCATCTCCTCCGCTGCTGCTCGGCAGTGCCAGAGGACAGTGCTCCACTCCTCCCCTGCATCCCGCAGGAAAAGGTACCGGGTGCAGGATTAAAGAAGCCGACAGTGCTGGGATGCAGGCGAGCAGAAGCTGGGCTGAACGCTGGCGCACGCGGAAGATGCTCGGTCAAAGCATGATGACCAAAGAGTAACTAGATCTAGGTCAGGACTGTGAGGAGGCGGTTCAGGTTATTTCATCCCACGCTGCTTCTCCTCCACTAATTTCGGCTTTCAATTCACCAAACCAGGGATAGGACAGAGCACATCGCTCCTGCCCTAAGCCAGCTCTGCCGCTGGGTAAAAGCCCATTTCCAAGGGCAGATGGAGCAGGCTCCACCGCGCTCTCACTCCTTATTCTCTGGAAAAAGGTGCCAAGAATTAGAATTACATTTTTCGAGAGCAGCGGAACGAGCCAAGGGCCTGTCAGCTTGTCCTAAAACAACCCCTCTCCGCTCGCCGAGCACGCAGCCAGCGTTCCTGACGCACACCAGCATCCATCGCCCCTTGCCCCCCCGCCCCATGCAGCGCGGAGCTGCGGAGCATTTCGTGGTGGAGCAAGCCAGAAAACCCTCTGCATGTTCTCCGCCTAAAACACAGCCAAAGTGTTTTTATGTCTAAAAAGCAGGTTTGGGTCCAAACAGAAAGGAGTTTTTCAGCGAGCGATTATAACTAGGCCCTTTGGCACTCGACAGCTCCTCTCTTGTTATCGATGCTGAGGGTGTTGTTAAGAGATGAGGCTCCACGAAGCACGGACGCGGAGTCACGGAGCTTTAGCAAGGGCTGTTGCCATGTTCAATATGTTATTACAGCTCCATCACCACAGGCACAAAGAGCAGCAACTCCTCTCTGCCAATTCCATCTCCGAAATCACTCCCCCAACTCCATCCCCTCCAGCAGCAGCAGGCAAACACCATCGATTGCTGTTGCGTCTCCTCCGCGGCTTTCCACCCAGCGCTGGGAAGGAAGGCTTGAGCATGAAATACCCTCCTCCTCAAAACATGGCACGCAAAATTAATCTGATCAGTGTCACAACTCACCGGCTTTCGTTGCGTGAGTCAGAACTGTGGATGGGCTGCATTTCATAACCACGGAAAAGTACAGCACCAAAAATGCGCTCGGTGCTGTACGCCCATGGAGAAGACGCCCGAGCTGCTCCCACCAAACCCCTCGCCCTCCCCAGGAAGACCCTTGGCAAGGAGAGGTGCACAGGGATGCCAAGTTCATCTGTCAGAAGACGTACGTGCTCGTGAATCGGTAACAACCTCCTGCTGCTTTGTCATCTGCCCTAACCAGCCAGATCACGTGGAAGTGGGAAGAATCACATACCCCATCCCAGAGCACGCCTGGATCCGATGGGAGCTGGAGCAGCGCTCCACGTCTGGCAGCACCCACACCCTCCTCTCCCAGAGGATGAGGGGAAGAGAAGAAACCCAGATCAGGCTGAAACTGCAGGAGGAGAAGAAAATAGCCAGGACATCGCTCTTGGTACCAGGATTGAATTCTCCCCTGGAAATTCATGCCACGTGGGGGTTTCTTTTTTACCACAAATGTGGCAAACTGGATTGATGGCAGGTGGAGAGCAGCGGTGGCCGGCAGAGACATCCTCACCCTGCCCCATCCGTGTGCTTCAAAGTGATGCACAGGAGAGCGGTGCCACACCAACCCCATTTCCTAAGTCCCACCCGCGGAGTGACAAAGTTAAGCAGGAAAGTAGCTTTGCTCTGCTGTATTTCCAGGACATAACAGGGCACATAAGAATCCTCCCTATTAAAGAAGAAAAATAGATACGCACAACGTGCAAACACCTCAAAGATGGAGAAGAAAAATCTCCATTAATCCACGCAGCACACCGAGCTCACAACACTGCCCTGTTGCAAGCAGAAAAAAGGGGCAATATTTCTTCCAATTACAGAGATGAGGCACACAAAGTCAGGGGACTGACTTTCCCTCAAGCAGATCAGGTGAGATGTCGCACTGCGCGAGCCTTGTAATATTGACTGAATGGAACAGAAAAGTCCAATTATGTAAATGATGAAGCAGGCTCCCGAGAAGCAGCCAGCCTCATCACGCCGCCCTTCTCCACCGCTACGGCTTGGAAGGCAATTTAAAAGGTTGTTTTGGATGTCGATCACCACAAATGAGCCGAAGAAGTGCGAAACAACAACCTGTGCTTGAGGCACCGGCAGTTCGCCCGCCGGTTTTCCAGCCGCGCTGAGCCCCGGCCCCGTTCTCCGTGGCTCGGGGACCGCCGTGGGCTGGAGCAGCCGGAGCAGGGGAGAGCCGGGCTGCAGGCGACCCGGGGAAGGTCAAGCTCAGTTTTCACATCCTGCCTCTGGAGCGTCTCTGCAGCTCACGAGGGCTTTCCCTGCCATGCCCATGTCTCTCGGGCCATAGTTCAGGTCTTCAGCCATAGGAACTTCAGCTGAAAAATGGAATAAAATCGGTTGTCTTGTCAATGTCGGTGCTCCTTCCCTTTACGCCCCAGGCCCAGGGCTGGCTGGAGGAGCCGAACGTCTCTCAAGGACTACGCAATGCCTAACAGCATCTGGTTTTCAAATGAAACCAGCATGAGCCTGTGCATGGGACGGAGCATCCCATTCCGGATCCAACACTCCTCCGGCTGTTTGTTCCCTTGGCTTCCCGTCCCGAGCTGGTGCACGGCACGGGCTGCTGACAAGCCCTCGCCGCCATCCTGGCACGGCCACTGCGGTGAACTCCCGGGCACGCCACGAGAGCCAGAGAGCTGGCAGAAGGCAGACCCGCGCTCCCGAAGGTGTGCGTTCACACGCAGGTGAGCAGAGCTCGACACACGCACGCGCATCCTCCTGCGCTTTGGAAGTGGAAAAGGAAAGCAGGGGAAGGGAGAAACCCAGCCAGAAGTGTTTGCACTATGACAACGCGAACAACGCAAATATTTCAGCTTTTAAATATGTTTGGAACGACAGAGAATGCCAACATCTCCCTCATCTTCCCAGAAATAGCTTTGAATCATTGCTGCCCTAACGCAAAGTCGTCGTCCCTCCCCCCTCCCTTCCCCACCCCACCGAATCGTTTTTGCAATCAAGATTTTTATCAGGCACAAGTCGACAGCGTGAGCAACCGCACGGCAGATGGGTGCATGTCGAACACGTCACAGGAAGGTCCTCCTACAGCTGCTGAACTCAACAACCCCCCGCCACTCGCTCCTGATGGGCACCACCGGCCTCGGGACCACTGGGAAAGCCCAGCCTGCCGCCGGCCGAGAAGGCTGCAACGAGAGTTAACGAGAAATGCTCTTCTCTGCAGGGGAAGGAGGACAAAAGCAGGAAAGATGTTGCATTTCACTGCTCAAACGTTAGCTTAGAGCCGCTTCCATAGAAGTCCGCTCCTCCAAGAAGCGGTTCCGAGGCCATACAGCATGTGCGGGCTTTGCACCGAGCACCCTGCAAGTCCTTAGGGTGAAAATTCTTCTTCTTCTCATGGCAAGTCGTTTGAGGCATTTCACCTTTCGCAGGGCTGACCAAGCCACGGACCAGCACCGAGCACTCTGCATCTCACTTGGGTTTTGGATAACTCCAAGCAAGCAGGGTGCTGGCAGCATCAGGATGTCCCCTCTCCATCGGTGCTACCACAGCTCCGCAGGATCCCTCTGCCCAGGCATTCCACGGGGCTCCTTTGCAGCCACCTTCTCCCCACCAGATGTGGGCACTGCCACAGCTGGCCAAGGAAACTGCTCCCTCTCCTGCAGCAGAGGTGGACGGCCAAGGAAGACAGCGCTTCGCTTGTCACTGGGTCCCCACTTGCAGACGTTCATCACAAGCTCCTGTAAACGAGCCCAGAGCTCTTTTTTCCCAAGTGAAAAACAACCTCCGGCGGGGAAGGGAGAGCCCAGCGTGATCCACGCCGCAGACTCAGGGGCTACGGGAGGACACGCGCCCAGGGACGGCCGACGCTCACAGCTTCATTTCATTCTCCAGCCCCTCTGCGCTATTGTTCTGCGGCAATAAATCACGGGGAGGCGCTGGAATTCAGGGCTGGTTTCTACAAGAGGGAGCCCGGGGTGCGGGAACCGAGATGCCGCCTCGCTTTTCCTTGCTAATTCCCTCGGCGGCCGGCGTGCTCAGCGCCTTTCTGAGCGCTCCACTCCTACGCATCCCGTCGGAGCGCCGCGGCTCTCCCGGTTCAAAGCACTGCTGCGTTTCCACCCCCTCTGCTCCCTTCCCCCAGCGCTGGATTACTCAATTAGAGATTATGCTTTTGCCAGTTACCTCCAAGCCAACTGGGGCCTCTGCCAAGGTCAACACAAGTTCCAGCCAGTTTCATTAATAACTGCAAGACCAGCCCACTGGAAACTCTGAGAGGTTAATCCCAGCAACAGATCAATGTTCCCATAACAAAGCCTACGGAGCAGAAGCGCCACCGGTGATTTACCAGCCAGCCCACATATCCGTGCTGGGAGCTGCAGCGCTGCCCCTCCGAGCATCCCTCCCCATGCTGGGGCAAACCCTGCTCCGGGAGTCCCCAGGCTCCCGCTCCTCTCCCCAGGCATATTCGGCAGGGGATGGAGCAGCCACCCGGGGACAGCTCTGCCAAGGCACCGGCCCGCACGGCGAGGAGGAAGCCGGGCTCCCGAAAGGCCTTTCGGTTGTCCTGGGTGCTCTGCCAGCCCGCGGCCAGGGCAGGAGTTAGCGGGCCAGCCAAGAGCCTTTCCATCCCACAGCCTGTTTTCCAGGAGTTTATTGTAAATTGGGCTCTGGAATGGGCAGCCAGTGTGAAATTTGGCATGTACACTGCTGGCTTCAATGCATCATTAAAAAGGCATTTGAAATGTGTTAATTCCTCCTTTTTTCAATTAATTGCTTTTAAAGTTACATGAACGTGCATCAAAGCAAAATACCCTTTGCCCTAATTTCTGCTTTGCCATACGTATTTCCTGGCCTTGGTGCTCTCGTTTCCAAGACTCCCCCCTTCCCTTTTCTTATTCCAGGTTTCAGCCCGTAGCACAACACAAACACTCATGCAGAAAGGCAAGAAATTAAAACCCTTCAACAATGTAAAGCCGAGTCCAAGTCCTAACAACACATGGCTTCTTAATAGCTTTTTTCCATCAATAGTTGTTAATTATTTTACAAAAGAGGGAAGTGGCATTGTCCCTTGTGCAGATGGGGAAATCTGAGACACAGAAAGGGGAAGAGACTTACCGGGTGACCAGCGGCCTGCCAGGGCAGATGGCAGCGAGGTTCAGGTTTCCTAAGCCTCCACCCAGCCCATTCCCGTGGGACTACACGGCTCCCCGTAAGCGTATTCCTGCTGGAGCAATAGGCTACGCGTAAGTGCAGCCAGCCAGCCCTTGCAAGGGGACTAAATGCAGATCACGACTGACTCATATCCTATAGGAAGGAGCAGCAAACCACGTACGTGGTGGAAAAGCAGTCTCAGAAATGGGAAGAGGAACAAGTGGAAGCATAAGGGGAATCAGAAGAGATGGGAGAGGCAGGACTAACCTCCAGCTCTGGAGAGGGGAGAGCAGGCGCTGCTGGACCAGACGCGCGGCGCTCACCGTCCCTGCGGGGCAGGATCGCACGCAGCACCAGCTGCGCACGTATGCGCAGAGACAGGGATCGTGCAGATACATTACTGGCCTGCTCCGGAGCCGCCTGTTTTACTCCTATCTGCTGTTACGTGATGAAGGTCCATGACTTTCTCTATCGGAAAGAAAGCAGAAGCCACCGAGGGTCCTGGGAAGCAGGTCCTGCACCTCTGCCAAGAGCACACCCGGCAGATCCGCATCACCGCAGCTCTTCCAGCGAATCTCACATCCAGGCTCGCAGTGATTGAACAAACAGTCCTGCTTTGGTTTTGCCTGGTTATTCTCAGCCAGCTCAAGGGAGCACCTCCTCGGAGGCAGCATCAGCCCGCGCTGGCATAGCGGGCACGGGGAGATTTCATTTCTCCCCCAGCAAACCGAGCTCGCCGGAGCCCTCCTGGCCACGTCCAGCAGCGGGAGCACAGCACTACATGCACTGCAGCAACGTCACAGCAACCCCTCTTGCAGGGAAAAAGAGGCAGAAGCGGGGGAAAGCAGGCAAGAAAACAACCTTCTCTGCCCCAGCTTGAAAAGAAACACCAGCGTTCAAGGATATGAGCAACGCGAGGTTCATAAGGAAAGGTAATATCTTTTACTAGACCAACTGAGCTTCAGCTGTGAAGCCGGTGCTTCTGAGAGGCACGCTGCCCAGAAGCATGTCTGTTTTCTCCAGCTATAACACGCTGATCTAATAGAAGACATTACCTTCTCCTCACAGTCTAAGCCTTGCTTGGAGTGAGGCTGCAGTGATCTTGAACAGGGTAAAGGGGCCCAGCTCACCCCACGTTTGGGAGAGGTAGATGAGGAATAAGAGACATAAGAGATCCACTTCTCTTTGGGGAAAAAAACCCTGGAACCTGTTACCAGCATCTGCCACCTCAATTACTTCATCCGTGTTCAGAGAGCAGATTGTGGCCCAAAACAAAGGCCTCGGGAACGTGCAGGACTGGTGTTAGCTTCTCTCCCCCAGCCCGAAGGTTGGTACATTTGATGTAACCGGCAGTTATCAGGGACGTGCTAAACTCACACCACCGCAGACCCGATTCTGCATCTCAGCTCCACCGCTGCTCTGAAACCAGCAGAGGCCAACAGGTACCCACTGCCCGAGAGCGACATCCATTGCTGCCACACAGTTACATCCCGTGGGATGGTCACGCTGGCACCCAGACCATATAACCAAAGCCCTACCCTTTTAATTGAGGGCTTTGTGGAGCTCTTCACTGTGCAAAAATTAGCTCAAGCTGCGAAATCACCATGAAAAGTAGTCCTGGTGCTGTTACTCTAATAAGCAAATTGAGCTCTTCCCCACGCAGTGACTGCAACAACGTGGAATGGGGCAAGGGGTAAGCAAACAACTCCTGAGATACTCTGTCCAAACAGCCACCAGCGGGTGTAGTAACACTGGGCTCACCCGGCTTCCAAACCTGCCCCAGATAAAGCATCGAACCACTCCGTCAGGCGCTGAGTCAACAGCTCAAATGGAACAGCAAATTTCTCTCTCCGGCTCTGGTCACTGGGACACACGTCCTGCCACCACGCGTGTGCCACCACTCTGGGACACATGTCCTGCCACCACGCGTGTGCCACCACTGGTCCACACGTCCTGCCACCACACGTGTGCCACCGCTCTGGGACACACGTCCTGCCACCACGCGTGTGCCACCGCTCTGGGACACACGTCCTGCCACCACGCGTGTGCCACCACTGGTCCACATGTGGCTTGCAGATGCGCAGAGACCTCTGGCTCTGCACCCACCTTGCAGAGTGCTTACGGGAAGGGAGGAAGCTCGTCGAGAACAGAGGACACGCAGGAAAAACACGGTGCTGCACAGGCCAGTGTCCGCAGGGCTGGAGCAGAACGGGGATTAGCCGCCTGGACGGGCTGCACGGGGACGTGTTGTTTCAGGAGGTCCCATCAGCCAGGCAGAGGAGCTGATGGCAGTCATGGAGCTCAGCACAGAGCCTCTCGGGAAGGTCTTTATCAGCTGTTCTGGATGGTAATTTACACCATCAGAGCCAAGTGCCGAATTCAACTGTTGCTGGCTTAGCATGGACACAAGAAGTAGTTTTACATGTGTAAACAGCCCAGATTCACATGTGCCCAGAGTTTGTGGCCAAAGACCAGTCTCAGCTCTTTGTATTTTCTCTAGACCAGCAGACCCTTCCCTAACACGCTGAGGCTCAGGGCGACGCACAGATCAGCTGCAGGAGCTTTACCACGACCTTAATGTGTCCACAAGCAGTTTATAGACTAGTCTGAGAATAAAGCCAAAAGACTGCTATTAATCCCATTTCCCAAGCTGCAAAGGCAGATATACCTTCAGCACGGCGGTCCTACAGCCCAGACTTGCCTTCTGCTCCCAATCATCTGAATAGCACTGAGATCATCCCAGTCTTGCGCTGAGCTCCATCAAACCCGTTCTGGAAACAGCCCCTGCTAGTTTTGAGCAACTAATCCCAGCTCCACTTATGCTCTCACCAGTCAGGGGCACCACATTTTTTTTTTTTTTTTCTTCCTTCCAGACTCTGAAATTACAAATGGCTCCACTAAAAGCATAATCTTGTCTTGATGAATTGTATCTTACGGCTTTCTGTCTCTCTCTCTTTCATTAACAAATGTTTTAAGCCTCATAAAATGCATGTAATTCTTGGAAACGTGTCACAGACCAAGAAGCAAATGCAGCCCCTGAACTCACCAACTAATGCCTCAAGAGCGGCTTTGCCTATTAGAAACAAATAGCTGAGACAATACGTGGCTTTCCGGTGAGAAGCAGAACAGAACTGCTGATGGAAATAATGTGCAGACAGAAAAGCCGTCCTGGTTTCCTCACGTCTTTGGAGAGGGATATTTTTTGTTTCGTGGCCAACAGTTTATTTTCCCCATCAGCCACCCAACCCGGCATCCCCCAAGTATACTCTACAGTTCAGAGCCATCACAACACATCCCGGTGGCAGAGAGAGCAGACTCCTGGATGGTCACAGCATCATCTCATTAAGACAAGCAGCAAAGATGGGACACAGAAGGGCCACAGCACCTCAGCGGCATCTTTTCCAAAGCAACCCACTATCAAAAGCTAAAGGAGAGCAAGCTGATGGGTCTGGTGCATTTCTCATGGTCCCGGAGTTCAAACACAGCTCTTAAAGAGCTGCTCCATCCCTTCCAGCATCAGCTCACCATTCCTAATTGGCAGTCCCTGCAGCCCTCTCCTCCAGGAGATCCTGCCAGGCCTCCCTTGGCATCTGAGCTACCTCAAAGTTGAATGTCCTTCTCACTCAAAACAGGTCAGAGGGATCTCATGTAAGGCCCACCAGGACTGTATGGATAAGAGACATCTGAATATCCCGGCATTCCCAACCAAGAGCTTTCTTGCCTGTGTGTTACCTTAGTCAGCTCCCCCAGTGATACAGCAAACCATCCCCGTCACCCTGGGTAAGGATGCGACTTTTTTCATTTCATGGGATCTCGAAGCCCAGCCTGCAGCGCCGTTAGCCCTCGGCGCTCACAGCGCTGGAGCTCACACCGGCAGCACAAGCCAGCGGCCCCCAGCAAGGCTTTCCTGCCAACCAGGAATATGTCCAAGCTCGAGGTAAAAATCAAATACAATTTACTCCAACAGAACATGAAAGTAAATCCAAACAGGCACCCGAGCGAGGGATTTCTCTTTGCAGCATTTATTACATGTGCAGAGGGGACAATTGCAAGTAAACAATTTGCTTTGTTAAATGAGACTAAGACAAGGGAGGCTTTGCTGGGGAAGATTATATTAAAGAACCACCAGCAACCGATTCAAACCCTTCAAACACCGATATTAAATAAAGAGAAGTTATAAATACGAAAGGTCAAGCAAAAATCAAATCAGGGCCCAGCATCCAGAAAAGCCAGACATGACCATCCCCAATTCACCCTACAGGAGCTTCTAAATTGTTCTGGTGCATCTAATAGCCCAGTAAACGCAAGCCCATGACTGTAACAGTTACTGGGAAAGCTGATATGCTGCTGTTCCCCCCAGAGCGGTCACCCCATCTCAGTGACTATCATCCAACACCACCAATGCATCAGGAACCACCATCTACACTGACTTCAGTAGGGGCTCAGAGCCTCAAAGGTAGCTCTACACAAGCCAAGGGGAACCCAAAACAAAGACCCCACACCCAGCCACCATCCCCGGTCATTGTCCCCTTACCTTTGAGAGATCCTCTGTCCCTCCCTGCTGGCTCTGGTTCAGGAGAGGTGAGTGCCGCATCAGCGGGTCCTGCAGCAGATCCAGGCGCGGTCTCTTGGTTTCAATGAACTCCAAGTCCGACGGCTTGGTCAGGTCAGAGAGATAGGAATGCGCCTCCGTTCTCAGGTGCAACTCCTGAGATCTGGGGACAGAGAGAAAGGAGCCTTTAGAAAACAAACCGCCTCTGCTCTTCCCCTGCTCTACGACCGCGAGCCACTCAAGGAAGACAGGGCTCAACTTCTGCCCGTTTCCCAGAAGGGTGCATAAAGGGAGGCCCGGTGGCCCTGGACACGAACATCTCTGGTCTTTGCAGCCCCAGGATGCACAGGTCCATAGCTTGGTCGCTGGGCACGGTGCACCTCCGCACGCAGGCAGAACCAGCCATCACCCAGGGGAGCAGGACATGAGGTGCAGCATCACCACCATCCTCCAAGCCCAACAGGCCACCCTGCTGTCCCCTTCCTCAGCGCCACCGCCGTGTCACCTGGAAAGCCCCGCTGCCATCTCCTGCCCCGCCACACGCGGTGGGTGGCTGTCGCTACACCAGGGCAAAGTGAACGAGGCTGCAGGTTTGAGCCTTCCCTGTCACGCCACGTGGGTCAGAACGAGCCAAAGCTCAGAAAATCCTCAAATCTGGCCCATAAATCCCCCGGTGGCCCCTAAGACCGGGCGGAGCTCCCTTCTGCCACGTTGGGCTTATTTAGTCAAAGGTACCTGCACCGCTGCTTATATTTAGCATCTTCTATAGCAATACCAAAGATTATATGCCGGGGAAAAAATGCATACTCCTCCATGGCCAGCCAGTAGGGATTTATTTTTCCAGGATGGGGAGGAAAGAAAGCGGCCACACGTAGTTGCGCGTCTCCGCCACAGACCTGGCACACTGTAAAGGCACATTATCAGGTGATAGCAACTGCACCAACGAGTCACGTCGGGCTCAAATCTCTTCCACCTGTTAGATACGATGCAGTTTGTAACACCTGGAAATGGGGTTTGGTTTTGCCTTTTTTTTTTTTTTAAACGATATGTAAAATTTTTTGTAGTTCTATTTTTCCTAGCAGGGTTCTCTTGTGGGACTTGTAAAGGGATCCTACAAAAATACATTATACATTTTACTATGCCCAAGGATCAGCTTTGCTGCAGCAGCTCCAAGGGTGTGTTTTTAACACTTCAGGCAGAAGTGTCTCTTAAAAAAATAAAAATAAAATGAAGCACGGGAGATTCAAAGCTTGGGAAAAAAAACGGCTTCCCCCCCCCTTTCTCCCTTAAACAAGATTGTTCAAGTTCTCCCGAGCTGTGTGGTGGAGTATCCTCCCCAGTTACTAAACAACGACAAACTAAACAGCCTTTGAAGCTACTCGAAGGGGAGGAAGGGAGGGGATGCGTTTTGTCAAGAGCAAGCATAACAGACAGGGGAACTCGGGCATCGTTTGTCCCCCACCCACAAACTGCAACTGCTGATGTTCATTTTTACCTAGCTTAATTAAATATCTCGGCGAGGATAACAAAAAGGGAAGGACCCAGAGCCCTCTGAAGCCAACGGGAATCTCTCCAGCGGCTGTAACGGCTCTGGACCGCATCCAGAGAGAGGAGGAACCCCGGTGAAAACCACCTTCTCGGGGGCACCACCTCGAGCAAAGCCCTCTGCCCTCCCCTCCAGCAGCACACCCAACTTCACCCCGCTCCAGGGAGCAACATACGGCTTTTTCTCTATTTTTTTTATTACTTTTTTTTTTTAATTTCAACACGAACAGCAGGCACAAAGCATATGCAGGCCAAACTCTGCTGCTGTGGGTTTGGCACAGGTGGCCGGCGCTGGGATTCGGGCAGCAGCTTCGCTGCTGACACACGGAAACTGAATCTGGCTCGTCCTCTTCCTCCTCCCCAGCAAAAAGGGGACGGGAGCGCAGGGGGGGGGGACGGGCACTGCCTTCGCCACGCCGCCCTCCAACCGACGAGGAAGCCCACGCAGCGAACTTCTCAGAGCAGAACAGCTCTCAAACTCGGCGGCGGAGGGCGGCTCGCTTCACCTGCAAACACTTTCGCACTGAACGATGCTCGACTTTGCTCAGCGAGCCCTGGAATACCTCCTGGCACCTCTCAAGTTTCCTGCTGGCTCGTCCCAGCGCCGCGTTGCCAACCCTGCCCGCAGCTGCACGCCGACACCGCCGGCTCTGCTGTAAAACCCACTAACAATAAGCAACTGTTGAGCTGGGCAGGTGTTAAAATATTCCGACACCCAAGGCTCTGCTGTTCCGAGGCAATTAAAAATCAGATGTATTTATTTTCACTTCTTCCCCCTTTTTTTTTTTAAGGCTGTATTACCACGAAGCTGCTAATTGACACAGGACAGCTCCGAGACCTCTGCAGTTGTCAGGAACCCAACACAGCCTGACATGACTGCTACACTCCGAAAAAAACATGTATTTTTAAGATAAGAGCAACACTCAGCTTTCCAAAGGCGGTTACTTAGAGCGAGGCAGGGGCCACGCCGGGGAAAGCAGCTGCAATGTTATAGGGTGCTATTTTATTTCCATTTCCACATCCATTGGAACTGCTATTAAACTTTATCCACTGGAATTTCCAGCCGCTCCCGAGATCGCTTTGCCCAACACAACCCGCTCAGCCTGTCCTGGCTGCGAATCCAAATGCTCCTGCTTGAAACCTTCACACCTTTCGCTCTTTGCTTCCACGCCTGCAGCCAGCTCTTTACAACAGACTTCCATACAGCGATGACGTTGCTGTCAGTGTAAAAACAGCCCTGCCTAGAAAACCCTCCCTTCACACCGAGTTTGGGGTTTTGCTGCATTTTCCAAAGAGTTCCCACCTGGCTGCTTTATTCCAGAGATTCCTACTTTGCTGAAGGGAAAGAGTGTTTTTAATTGCATGTGAGTTATGCATGATTAAATGAAAGAAACCAAATGCCAGCGTTAATTATGAAGTGGGGCGGGTTAGTCCTCACCCGGAGCCCTTCGCCACAAACACTGAACTACTTAAAAGCAGCGGAGCATCGTGAGATCTGCTGACGCAGCGGGGCTGGGAGCCCAGGGCTTGCCCCGACGTCCAGCCAGCCGCGCACGGCTCCGCTTTGGGCAGGTCCGAGTCCAGAAGACCAAGATAACCCAAGATTAGACCTTTGGTTTATTACTAATCTGACAAACTAATCGCACCCTACCAGCTGCAGAGCCGCGTTACTCATGGGGCCGTTTCCTCAGCAGGCTCACACAGGGCGGTAGGAAGGTGTGAGCGGATAAAATCCTACAGCAAGTGTGGGGCATCTGCGACTCAATCCAGTGCGTGCGGGTCACTGGGACCTGGAAACACATCTTTGGCTGTGTTGTACCTACACGAGAACCAGCTGAGCAAAAGTGGACTGAAAAAAGGGGTTGACTGCTAGCTGGGTATAGAGGAAGCTGAGAGCATCTCTCTCCTGGGAGAGAGGATCAAATGAGACATCCTGAGCTGCCCTTGGAGCTCATAAAAGCAGCCCCGATGAGATCTAAATGGATCTTACCTTTATCTTCATTACTTTGCTGAAGCCGAATCACAGGGAAATGGGCAAATACAAACTTTTCAGCAGGTCAAAGAGGACTCTCCCACCCCACTAACCCACCTCAGGAGCACACTGCCTGGCTCTTCGGAGCAGCACAACCCTCCCCTGCTCTTTCAACCTTGCCGTTTCTCCATCAGCTGAGCAGCAGAAGGTGGCAGGAGGAGGAACAACTGCTATTCTGCAACATCCAGCGAACCCAGCTTGGCTTCACGGAGACGTGCCTCCTGCACCAAGGGCTCAAAACACCAGCAGCAACTCTGAGCTGGCTCCCCCCAACTTCCCAGCAAGGGCACATTTAAAGTTTTGCTCCCATCCACAAATATTGTTCCCTACATCATGGGGCCAAACAACATAACCAGGCTGGAAAACTGGCTCTCGCCATCTCTTGGAACTGGAACCAAGACGAACGATCGCCTTGCTGCAGCTGTTTATTTCCTCTGGCTGAGATGGTTTGGTGGGAAACTGTCTCCAAAAATAAGCTTTAAAAAAGGTCTCCAGCCCCCACAGGTACAGACAGACAATAAAATGCTTTTGCGAGCGAGTAATATAGAAAACCATTAGTGTTGAAGTGAATTATTTATAGCCAAAGCTAAGATTTGTCGGAGGTTTCAGCAACCACTTTACGGCTAATGGTAGCCAGAATGGGAGACTGGGCAAACTGAGACTTGTTAGAGAGAGAAACTGGAGGGTTTGTAGGAGCAAACCTGCCACCAGGCAGCTAGAAAACCACGTACAGGGCCAGCTGATACACTCCCTCTGTCATATAGGCGGAGCGGGAGAAAAACCATCACGACTCCACAACAGAGGCCATGGGAAGAGCAGCCTGTCTGGGTGAGGAAGGTGGAGCTCCCATGCCCTCAGCAACGTCTGCCAGCACCAGGATCGAGTCTTCGCAAGCCAAAGGTGTGGGACAGCCTGGAGCAGGATGCTTAGCTCACCATGTGGTCCAGCTTAAGGAGACTCTCAGGTCCTCACAAGGTCTGACTGAGCACTTGTGACCAGCCGGTCCCATGAGCATCCTCATGATGCTCCAGCTGTGCATTCCCACACAGGGGCAGGTAGCTGTGCCTCAGCCGCCCTGCGCAACCCCCTCAGCCAACTTCTTCCAAGCCAACTGCAATTTAGATGAGAGCAGATGCTTTATTTAAAACTTGCATATTGAAGATCTTCATACACGGAGGCTGAATTATTCATGGACAGGACCAGCAGAAGCTTTAACGCTGTGCCACACAATGGCACTGCCTCACTCAAGGAGGAGAAGGAATATTTGTGTCCCTCCACAAGCTCCCCTACATGTTTTCTCCAGGCATCCAAAACCTGGAGCACCACAGGAAAGCCCTCTTGGCCATCCTGGGTGGCCGGAGCACTCCCTGAACTCATGGCTTCAGGGACATCCCACGTTCCACCAGGCCTGCTGCATACATTGCAAGATCACCTATCCTCCCTCCAAATAAATCTGGTTCAAGATTAAGCACGGGAAAGTCGCTTCACGAACTTTTACCCCTCCATCCCAGCCAAGGCAAAGCCCAGGTTTCCCCTCACACTTCCCTGCCAGGACGCACTGGCCCATTCCACCAAGCCTTGTGTCTCCACACCTCCTCTGTGGAGCCTCGGTCACCCTCTGTGCCCACCCGTGGATGTGCCCACAGCCCACACCGGAGCAGAGGGTACTTGTGAGACAAGGCTTGTCACCAAGTGTCTACACATCAGCATCTGCCCTTTCCAGTAGTTATTTTCCCACGTTCATTTACAGGGAGGAAAAAAATGCAGCTCTCAGAACATCATTTCAAGTGTGAAAAGACACAAGGATGTACGGTTGCAGGGATTTCAGCGGCACCTCCGCTCACTCCCGAGAAAAGGGTCACCTTTAAAAATGGAAACTTAATTAAAGACCATAAATAAAATCAGATCAGTCACGCTGTTAAATCGGGAGCAGTTGGTGCCATTTGGCCCAGCACAGATGAAGACCGAGAGCTGCACGTGATTTCCAGCGGCCACGCACACCGCCCCGGCTTCCCACCGCTCCCCGGGCTCCTCAGCCAGCAGGATTAATCACATTCAATAAGCACAGTAATTAGGCCTGCTCTCATGCTATATTGCACATGGCTATCTCGGATGGCTGCAGAAACACAGCAGCTGCTTAACGTATCCTAAATGTCATACTTCAGATCAGCACCGGGCAAACTCTTCAAACTCCTCATGACTGCTAAGCAGAAAGACTCCGAAAAAGGAGCACGGTCTCCTGAACTGGGAAAATAATCTCCTATGAAAACAGTGACTCATCTTACGCTGGATAAAGGTGGAATATACTGTGTTAACACGCATACCGCTTATTTACAGCCACATTTTCTGCCAGAGAAGCCATTATCCAGCCCAGCATTCCTACGTTAATATGGAACCTCGCTCTAAAATCCTAACACATATGAGAAGTCAGAAAAACCCAATTCCTTGATTTTTCAGACCCCTCACCCCACTGGCACCTGCCATTTAACACTCAACCCAGTTTTTCTCAGTTCTTTTGTGGACCAAAATATATATAGAAGAGGGGAAAAAAAAACCCTAATCCTTGTCACCTTGCCAGGACATTCCTCTGCAAGTATTCACGGTACGACTTGTACCAACAGCAGATCCTGAAATACTTCTCTTCGCTCCTGCAGTCCAGTTGGCACAGCCAACCGAACAAGCTAAGGGGAAGTCTGTGGATCCTTCCAAGAAAAAGCCTGCTACCAAAAAAACCACCAAGGAAAGCAGCACATCTCTGCAAAGACAGACAGAGCCAACTTTCCCTATAGCAACAGATTCAGAGTGGTTTAAGTTTTCCTTCCTTCTTCCAAGCCAGAATTGCTGCACAGGGAGTTCAAGTCTCTACCCATCCACCAAGGGGTGATGACGACTCTCAAGGCTGATGTACTTGGAGAAGGGCAGTCTGCAACTCCCCAGCATCTCCCGCAGACCTGGGCTGCCCTGGGTGGGATGCAGGAGAAGCAGAAGGCACTTCACCCCCGAGGGAGAAGAGCCCACTATGGTGTGACACTTCAGAAGCTGGTTCTCCTCATCCTGCCTGACCCACCAGGCCCAGCTGTGGAGACATCCAGCTGCCTGAGCCTGACATTCAATGAGCTTCTTGCTCAGGGAGCCCTAAAATATGGGACCGCCTCAGCATCCCACTCCTTCCAGCAAGTTACCGCTCATCAGCTTTTTGCCACCAACACCTGAGTCATACTTAAAAAGCTGTGCCAACGGTGAAATGCTTCACTGCTTGTTCCCTTCTCACTGGACCACAACTAACCACCAACCCTGGTGGCTACAGCAAAACTGCAGCCAGGAGAGACAGAAAACCTGCAAAGCTGTAGGAAGACCATCTAAGCAAGCCCAAATGCTTTCGGCAGGATTTAAAGCATTCATGGGGTCAAGCCTCAAATACCATGTGCAAAGACAGCCTGCAGAGGTGTTAGAGATCTGCCCAAGGTGAAGGCAAAATCAAACTGGGGGACAACCTCCCAAAACCAACAGAGAGTAAAGTGAATCCCTGGGTTTCCAGGAGAGGAGGGCAAACAGCAGCCACCCACCGGGCGGGTGGGCTCCGAGGCACCAGGACCAAGCGGCCCAAGGGCTAAACCATGTTCTCCAGCTGCAGGCACTGCTCTGGATCAGCACAAGGCACGGCGATGGCAGGGCAGGGATGTCCATCTGGGAACATGCAGAGGGCTCAATCTCCAGCACTCTCAGTCTGCCGCATCCCACTCACACCAGACTCACAAATTGTCTTCTTTAAGGAGGGGAGTGACACTGGAAGAGCATCAGCCACCACAGCCAACAGCAGACAGCCTGCTTCCTCTGAACACCCAAAGCAATGGGGGATTGAAAGGGTTCCCCCCCACCAACAAGGGAGGACTGTCTCGCACCTACCACCACTGCATGCCGGGTGGGGTACCAGGCAGGGAACCAAGGTGAGGGTCTTCCTTTCAGACACAGCACACCCCTGTGCCTCCCTCTATTTATGCCCTGTGCCCACGTTGCGGGCTTTACTTGTTTGCCTTTGGTCGTTCCTTCCCCCCAGCCCCTCACGCTGAGAGCCAGCTGCCTCTGCTCAAACCCATCAATCCCAGCCCAGGCACAAAGCCAAAGTGGTTACAGATGTGCCCGGCGGGAACCTGCCAAGGGGACTCAGCTGCAGAGATGGCTGCTTTGCCACCCTCCCTTGTCCAGGCTTTGCTCTGCACCAGGCAGAGACAGAGCTATTTTTTGGGCTGGGCATCAATGATCAACCCAACCTGCTCCAGAAGCTCCAGGGTTTTGGCCCTTGAACACCCAAGGAACCCTCAAGTGAGCAACCAAGAACTCATCAGGCACTATTAGAGCAGATCCTCACACCACAAAGATGACAAAGCAAAGCCTCTGTAGGATAGATTTTTCAGTGTAGTGCTTAAAGAGGCAGATAAATAGTAGTTGGCTTTGCAAAAACAGACTAACACCTCCCCAACCCCAACGCCACCCAGTTTGAATGACTTCAATAATTAATTACACTGGATTGAAAATTTCTGCAGATCCCCCCCACCCTGCATCCCCAGATGCCCCAAAATATTTTTTTTAATGAGTCTATATCCCAGCATTCTGGCACAAATGCCAAAATGAGCTCAACTTAAGTAGTATTTTTAGCTTTATTACCCAGTGTAATTTTTGCAAAAGTTCCATTTTTCAGATGTTACAGGTGAAAAGGATGAAACGTATGTTGGGTCTGTTACAAAACAACGTTTCTTTTTATAGCATGCCAAAACTTGACCATTTGTGTTGAAAGTGAAGTAACCATAATAAGCATTCAGATATGTATCTAAACCTGACAACCTTGATTAACATTTACCCACATTCATGTGATTGTCAACACAAAAATAAGTTTGGAGAGTCTGAAACATTTGTAAGCCAAAGCGAGATGCTCGGATGACCACACCAGATTAGGCATGTGGTACAGCAGACACCACGGCTTGCAGGGTTTTTTTAAGTTATATGGAAGAACCAAAATACATTTTTTTAAAATACCATATTCAGACCTTGAAACCTTCATTTTACTGGAGAGCAGAACTGGTTCTCCATTTTGCAAACCGCAAGTAGCGTGAAAATAAAAAACAGGCAGGAGCATGTTGCTGGGTCCTCTTTACCCATCTCCCCCAAATTTAGCTGAGTCTGACCCACTTCCAACTTCACCGTGTTACTCTGCACTAAGAAATCAAAGCGCCGAGAAATCAAAGCAAGCCCAGGCAATGTAGCAGGCTGCAATAAATTACCAGTCCTCAGAAGTGACATTACCCTCTGCACACGCAGGTGCGCCAGGCACAATCCAGAAGAGCACATCCAGGAGGGCAGATGCAAAACTAACTTTGGAGGCTGCTTTTTGCCTCCGAATTCTCATGGGTTTGTTTCTGCTGAGCACCGAGCCCAACCCATCCCACCGGCAAAAGAGGGTCCTGTCTGCGTCTATGCCCTTACGCATCCAGCACCCCGAGGTCTTTCTCCTCTCCCTGAACAATTATGATTTGAGAGAAACAGATTCATCTTTGTGACTCTGCACAGGTTTTATTCTTAGCCCGACTAAGGAATAAGCATTAAAAAAAAAATGCTTTGCATAAATCTACTGTAGCAAGGCTCTTATTTCACTTCCAGGTCAGTATTTTCCAAAACCACTAAGCATCAAATGCAGAAGAGAAACTGTGAAAGCGCAGTGCTTTGTGACAAAACAGAGAGTGAGAGTGATGGTCTTCAGAACAGATCGGCTCCTGTGGTTAAAGCATCTATGGCATTTCCAGCCACACAGCGCTTGCCTGCATAGCACCCAAAAACACCGCCAGCCTCCCATGGGAGGCGACGAAAGAAAACGGGGACATGGGGATAGCTGTGGGGGGAGCAGACAGGAGAAAAGCAGCTGAGAGAAAGTTGCGAGGGAAATGCAGAAAAAGAAAGAGAAACCATGAACGCGGGGAGGAAGAGCAGCAGAAGAGGAAGCAGAGACGCGTGGTGGAAATGAGCTCTTCTCACTCCTCCCTTCAGCCTCGGGAGCCACAGACCAAACCCGACCACACAGCTTTGTTTTCTACACTGAAGAAAGCCCATGCAAGCAGTCACAGCGATGTGTAGCTTCACAGAAGTGAGGGGGTTGGGGTTTTTTATGTTTTTTCCATTTGGTGTTTTGAAGATGTCTTTAAAATGCGCGACAGTCCAAGGGAAGAAACCAGAAGGCAAAGGTGCCACTTGCATTAGCACAACGAAGCGAAGACCGGCACAGAGACTGAGCACAGTCAGTACCGATACACAACACCCCACTGCCCGAGGTCTCGCACAGCCCTCCTCCGCATCACAGCGCTGCGCAAAACACTCGCTAACGCAGTCGGGACGCCCGTGGCCCCGGGGGAGGCGGTACCTCTCATTGCCTGGCTGGAACTCGGAGAGCAGGGACGGCCTCCGCCGCTGCGGCTGCATGATAGACCCCGGCGGGAGGTGGGAAGCGAAATCCCTGGAATGATGCTGGTACTCCAACAGCGCGACGTCCTGCAGAAACAAACACAGAAGAGCTCGTTAGGCTGGTGGCAACTTTCAAGCAAGCAGCAAACCCCGGCAACTCAGAACAAACCATACAGATACTCCTCCTTTGAAGCACTTGGGTGCTGGACCACACAGCTCAGTGCTTTCTGCCCCCCAAAAGGGTTCCCGTTAAGCCCCAGTCCCACAACGTGTTGGGATGGAAGCTCAGCCCCAGGTCCAACCTGCCTCCAGCCTTTTACTGGGGCGGCGCGCAGGCTGGCTGCTGGGATGGGACCCCAGCAAGCTGGACCCAGCCACCAGGCACGCACACGGGGATTTTTGGCAGCCAAGCAGTCCTGATGCCAGCTTCAAATCCGAGAGGAAGAACGGGTAAGAAGAAAATGAAAAGTCACAGGATACTTCCGGCTTCAATAATCCACACGGCGGTATGAAGAAAGAAAAAAGAAAATTAAAAAAATAAAAAAAGAAGAGAAATCACAACTGTTATCTTGAGAGTGTCCCTTTAAACACAGCTCCCCTGGGCTGAGCTCAAGGGGTTTGAAAGGACAGTTTGCTACTTATTATGTGTACGTCCCTTTTGTTCCTTGACCCTTGGAGAGTACAGTACAGTATGTTCCTGATTTTAATTAAATAAGAAGCCCTCCTGCTCTGTGCCACAGACTGATTCCAGCAACAGTATTTTAGCAGCTACACTCAACTGCTATTTTTTATTTGCAGATAGATACTTGACCAGAAGACTAATCATCTAATTAACTAAGACCTTCAGCTATGGCATAGAAAGCCCTGCCACAGAATATCCCCGGTAACACTGACACACATTTATGTGAGAAGAACCAATCCCACCTGGGAGTCTATTTTGAACAGTTTTCAACTGGAACAAAAGAGCTCCGAGTCCCTCAAAAAGGAAAAAGACATTTCAGAGTCTAAAAAGAAAAATAAATAAATCAATAAATAAAATCCCCCGTGCACGCAGATGCAGTTGGGGGCGTGGGTAGAGGACTCTCAGCTCTAACAGCTGCAACAGAAATTATTTGATCCGCCGTAGTGCAGACTGACACGCTCCAGTACTAGGGAAGCTGGAGAGGTGCCCCAGCAAGGTGCGTGGCAGGCAAAAAAAGGGTTTGAGAGCTTAAATAGCACCAACCTCTGCCCAGAGACCCCCTCTCCCACGCCATAAGCGAGCAGAGCAGCCCGGCACTGGATGCTGTGCTCTCCTCCAGCCGGCTGCGGAGCAGAAGGGAATATCAAAGCCCAACATCTTTGGCCACCAGAGAGTAAAACAAGATGTTTGCACAGCAGCTTTCTGGAAAGCCAGCAAGAAAAACTGAAATTATAAGCACTCAGTCCAGGGGGGGCAAGAAAACCTCTTTCTCCCCTACCCCCTGTTCAGGCCCTCTCGCGTAAAAGCGGAAAAGGCCAAATATCAGATGGAGGAGGAAAGGGACCAGTGATGTCTGATGGCCACCGCTTCTCCTTGTGCCTAGGAAGGTGCACCAGTTTTCGGAATCAGGTTCATCTCCCCCCAGCACCAGGCAATAGTGGGGTGCCACTGCTTTTCTGTTCTGACCGATCTTGGGAAACGCCAGGAACCAGGGACCTCTGCCAGCCCCAGACTCCTGGTCTCCACCTCCAGCCTGGCCAATTGAGACCTCGGCCTCTGGGGCAAGGGGTGTCTTCAGACAGGTTCTTGCGACATAAGGAGGGCATTAGTGGGACAGCGTCTCCTCATCCTCATGGCGATGTTCTCCTTCTGCTGTAAATCCAGGTGTTAAGGGAGGATGCTACCCTGTAATGCCGCTTTTTCTTCATCCATACAGGAGGCTCTGGGGGGCTTCAGGACGGAATATGCCATAGGTCCAACCACAGATGGGACAAACTCAGAAATCTGAAGCAGAGGAGCCCATCAGCTCCTACAGCTCCAGCAAAAGCAGAATTGCTGCCTACAATGAGCTCCCCCATGTTTGCACTCATCCTGGTTTTAAATTTAAAAAAAAAAAAAAAGAGCGATGCAGCTCCTGACATCCACCTACAGAACAAACACTCCATGTCTGGGAAGACACACCAATAGGCCCACAACCGGGACCGTCACCTTCTGTGGGCGTATAAACAAGAATTACCCGTCTGGGAGGCTCGAAGGCTGTGCCCTTGAGAAGAAAAAAGGCTCCTGCATGTCCCAAGAACCATCTGTTATTCCTTTCCCCCTGCCCACACTCAGCTGAGCTTTGCCTTTTCCTCCTCTATCCCCCATCAGAAAATTGCTGGTGGAGCTCGGAGCTTGCTGGCGTGGCCTGAAGTGACGGGGAAGCTCGTTACACGGGGCCGTTAGCTCGGGACCGGGATGGCAGACGTGCCTCTCTGGCTTCCCCGCCGAGGGCAAGGCTGGAGAGCACCAGCTCCTGCTTCTCCAGACGTCGCCCAACTCACTCTGCCCTGCTCCGCTTGGCTCACATCAGCAGTTGGTTTTACCAGAAGAAAACATAACCTAAAAATTAGTGAGGAGGATTAAAGTTGACAAATTTCTGTGCCCTGTGATGAACTGTCAAAGGAACCACGGGAGACCTGGCAGGACGTAGGTGGTTTAATTGCTCAGAAAGTCACTGTAGTAAATTGCACTGTGAGCTATGACTGTTTGTTCAAAATGCAAATGTTGGAAAGGTTTACGAGCTGCCTTCAGAAGAGGCTCCGTTTGTGTTTAGCAGCGTTTTAACGACGTATGCTGGGAGGCACCTCGCTGCCAGCACCGCTGCACCGTCCAGGTGCGGGCAGAGACGAGGGAGAGGTGTCCAGCGGGCGCCACGTGAATTCCCCACCGCCGAAGCGCGCAGCACAAGTGTGATTTAGTCCCCATGCTGACCTAAAATTTCTAACGCAGCCTTGGCACCTGCTCAAGGGCAGCTGTAAAACACCTGAAATAAAGCAACTCAAAACTCGGCAGCCCCAACCTACGCGCTGCTCCTTTTCCTCTCCATTGCTTTGCTGGTTTTTGCTCAATTCTACTTTTTGCTCATCCTCTCCCTCTTTCTCTCTTTGCATCTCTCCTGTCCTCTGCAAAGCCTCCTCCCACATTCCCCCCCAAGTCTACTGATGTGTCAGAGCACCTTCTCCAGGGCCCTCAATTGTCCCATCACCTCCGGTCAGGACTTTGTTCCCTTCACGCCAACCTTCCTGTTGTTCCTTGTGGTTCAGGTGCTCCCACACAGATGTACTTTGTGGGAGTTTTGCAGAATTTCATAAATTCAGTAAATGTCATGCAACGGAAATGAAGGAAGCAGAAAGACCATGGGTCAGGGGATCTGGCACATCAACAGATTTGGGGGGCTGGGAGAAGGGTTTGCAGAGGGCAGGAAGAGACACACGGAGAAGAAGAGCACCTTTGCCATTTCTGTTGATAGAAATTAAGCTTCTTTACTCAGGCAACGGAGGGGGAATGTTTCCAAAACAAACCAAAGCAAAGCAACCAAAACCACTTTGGAAGTCTCAATGTCAAGACCTTATCATTCTCCTGACAAAACAGCAACTTCCCAAAATATAACCCTGGGTGAAAGGAACTGTGTCCCCTCTAACCATGTAGGCAGAGCATAAACAAACAGGCTCGAGTTCCCTCTCTCCCATGACTGCACCGTCTATAGCCGTGGATGGTTTGAGAAGTGGCTGGGCGATGCAGGGGCTGAGCTGTCACCGTCAGGGTTACACCTTTCCGGCCCACACACACCTCCAGCAGCTGCTCTCTACCGGCCACCACAGCAGAGCTTTACTCAGGCCTGTCCCTGGGGCACCCATCCTCTCCGGCAGAAGCAAATCCATACGATGCCATGAGAGCAGCCTCGTAAGCAGCTGGAAAGCTCATCTGAACTGGGGAGATACGGCCCAGGCACAGCCAGCACAGAGGTTCCCCAAAAACACCTCTACTGTGGAGCGCTGGTGGGAGGATGGCACCCTCCAGCACAGACATTTGTCCCCCGGCAGCTCCGCAACACAACCCCACTACGCACGTCCTTGCTCTGGTGCGTCCTGCTCCTGCCACGACCCACCCACCGATGCCCGGCCAACCCACGCTCGACCAAGGACAGCAGTGGGCCCAGGCCAGGAGTAGACTTGGAAAACTGTGGAAATCACCCAGCCAGGAGAAGAAGGTTGGATCCCTGTCGCTGGGAGCAGCTTGACGTCCGCATGCAGTGAAGAGATTGGGTTGTCTCCATCTTGCAGTCCCAGAAATCCATCCCTGTCTTTGTCCTTCACAAGCCAGCTGGTACTACACCCTGCTGGATTGCTGCCCCAGCCCAGACCGTCAGCCTTGCACGCAACAAACAGACACCTCAAAACCAGCAAGCCACTTCTCCAAAGCCCAGGGTGAAGCAAGCTAACTTAAAATTAGAAAAACGACAAGGAAAATCTACATTATTCAGTTTCAACCGATGCACCTGCGCTAGCTCCTGAGCACATCACCCCAATGAAATCAAATCAGGGAGCACGCGCTCCAGGGCTGAGCCGCTCAGCCCCACGTTGCACTGCCCCAGCTCCGAGCAACCCACTGAGAAGGAGCTGCGCGCTGCCCGAGGCAGAAGGGACGCGTGGCAGCGATGTGGGGCTGTGTGGCTGCTGCTCAAGGCAGGTGATGGAGAGCACAGACAAACAGCTGCTGGTACCATCACCAGAACCGCAGCTCCTCATAGGAGAAGATTTGGGGCACCCACAGAATCACAGAATGGTCAGGGTCGGAAGGGACCTCTGGAGATCATCTAGTCCAACCCCCCCGCCAGAGCAGGGGCACCTACAGCAGTTGCACAGGACGGCGTCCAGGCGGGTTTGGAATGGCTCCAGAGTGGGAGACTCCCCCACCTCTCTGGGCAGCCTGTGCCAGTGCTCTGCCACCCTCACAGGAAAGAAGTCCCTCCTCATGTTTAGATGGAACTTCCTACGCTCAAGTTTGTGCTCGTTACCTCTTGTCCCATCACTGGGCACCACTGAAAAAAGACTGTTCCCATCCCCCTGGCACCTTCCCTTTAAGGATTTATAAGCGTTGATAAGATCCCTCCTCAGTCATCTTTTCTCCAGACTAAAAAGCCCCAAGTCCCTCAGCCTTTCCTCATAAGAAAGATGCTCCAGTCCCCTCATCATCTTTGTAGCCCTCTGCTGGACCCTCTCCAGCAGTTCTCTGTTCCTCTTGAACCGGGGAGCCCAGAACTGGACACAGTGCTCCAGATGTGGCCTCACCAGGGCAGAGTAGAGGGGCAGGATGACCTCCCTCGCCCTGCTGGCCACACTCTTCTTGATGCACCCCAGGATGCCATTGGCCTTCTTGGCTACCACTGCTGGCTCATGGTCATCCTGTTGTCCACCAGGACAGCATAGCATAGACTGCAACTCAGAGCCAGGTGGAGCCACGAGTACCCGGGGGCAGACTGCAGCATCCCGCATGAAGGCTGCAGACCCACACAGGGGTCCGATTCCCTCTCCTTTAGACCAAACCCATTTCAGTCGAAGCTTGGTGACGCTGAAGACAGACCTCACGACCACTGCCTGCCGTGGCGACTGGTGAGGAAGGGTCTTACATGGGAAAACGACTGCAATACAGCCGCTTTCTGCCTACACAACACCAGAAACCTGCCCAGATGAGAGCCACCTCCAGTGGGTCCTTCTGAGCAGCTCCTGGCCCCACACCACAAAAAGCCACCGGCTGGGCTGAGCCGGCACTAACAGCATCACCGGAGACGGACACCGAGCGTGCCTCCAGTGCCATAAATCACCCCGACAGAGCCATACAGCACAAGGCCAATGTTTAGAGAAATAAAATGCTAAAGAGCCAAAAGCAGCCTCATTAAAATACAGTCCTTCATGGAGCAGACCAAAGAGGTACTTGGGCGCAGCCAGAGGTGCCGAAAGTGTCCTTCGCTGCCAGCGAGGAAGGGTGGACACGTCCACGCTGCCCCTGCCCGGGGTGCTGGGAGGGGGAGCTGCTGAAAGCACTCCCTGTCTCAAGGTCTTTCTGCATTATGACTTGATTTGGGAGCACTGAGCGCGCCGTCTGCCCTCCCCTTTCTGGAAAATCCTCTGACCCTAAATAACCCGAGTCTATCAGGCTTGTTTAGATACACTAATCAAAAACTCTTAGCAGCAGAAAAACACAGGCAGCCCCGCAGAAGAAAACAAAAGCCTTTTTCTCTCCCCCCCCCCCCCTTTTTTTTTTTTTTTTTAACATTTTTTGAATGCTTTCAGCCTGCTGCCTTACCTAGAGTCATATCTCCAGCGAAATCTTCTGTGCCACCCCCTGACCTCAGGATAACCCACACACTAAACTAATAACTGCACGCAGCCGCGCAGCCTTTCTGCCTCTCTCGCTTTCTGTTTTGAACGCGTGCGCTTGCTGGTGTGCTTCATTTCTCCTTCCCCTGCTCACAGCTGCCCCGGTCCCTGTTGCCTGACCCCAACGCAGAGGAAGAAAGGGAGGTTTGAGGGCGATGCTGGAAGCACCCCCGGGCGCTGACCCGCAGCACACAGAGCCAGACAACGCTACGCCGCAGCCAAGGGCAGCTCTGACCCTCCTCTCCCAGCTCCAGCGTAGAGCACATCCATACGGACAAGGCATCTACCGACTGCCTCATCCAGACAGCATTCCCACGGCTGGAAGAATTAGCCCCTGAGGAGAAGACCCCGTAGACATGAGGCTTGCAGAAGGGAAGCCTGGAGCTGGTCTTGCAACCCAAAGGCGAACTGCTCCTCCTCTCTTCCTCCCACCAGCAGAAAAACAAGGGCAAACGCCCAGTGCTTCTGGCTTCCTTGGAAAACAGCTCCGGAGCAAACCCCCGGAGACCTCAAGCGCAGCCAGACGAGCACCTGCAGCACAGCTCGAGGAGCCCAAAGCGTTTAGATCCGTTCCCCCCCACCGCCTACCGCGACTTCAGCCCACGACTCACCCCGCCGAGTTTCGCTGCAAAGACGGCTTCGCTTAAAAACCACCGGGCTCTTGTTTTGCAGTGACGCCGAGGAGGAGCAGTCCCGGGGTCAGCCACCACATCCGCCAGCTGGGCCGGCTCCCCGGCGGTGGGTGGCACTTGTGCCACCACGCCACCGCTAATCACGGCGCCGGGCGCAGGCAGCGCCTCACCTGCGGAGCTCCCCGGGCCGCGGGAGCCCTCGCCCAGCTCCCAGCCGCTGTCCCACACTGTCCTCGTCACCTCTGGCAGGCAGGCAAACAGGCCAGGGCACCGCACACGCGCTCATCGCGGAGCAAATCCCAGCTCTGCACCACCTCCACCAAGGATTAGGTCGTGGGCTGCTCGTTACAAGTTCGCCCAACGTATTATCGCCAATAATTTTTATTTCTTAACGACGCGCTATTTCTGCTGAAGCACTCCCCAAGCGTTTCGCCTAAACGAGGCCGATTAATAATGGCGTGGTCCAAATAGTGAGCAAAAAAACAACGCCAAATCATCCCTATTTATTGCACTATTTATAAATTGTCCCTTATCTAATTTCAGAAGAAGATGCCCGGCCCGTTCCTGCTGCTCAAGAGCAGCATGCGTCCTGTTGTGGGAACTCCTTTTAACCATAGGGGAAGGGATGGGTGAGGGCAGCGGGGCTGGTGCCCCCACAAACCGCGGCACCGGTGGCACGCAGAGCCAGAACTGGGCGCTTTACAGCTGCTGCCCTGCCGTGTCCCACGTTCCTCTTGTCCCCCCCAGCATCCTCCAGCTGGCTCTGGGGGATCTGAGGACCTCACTCCACCCCACACCTCACCTTCATCCTGGGTGTCCTGGTTTCTACTGGTATTTCCCAAGAGGAGAGGTGAGAGCGGCTGCAGACAGCGCTGCCCAGAGTAGCGCCTGCACGAGCCACGTCCTCCATCCCTCTCCTCCTCCTGCGTTTCTGCTGGTATTTCCCCAAATCAGAGAACTCCCTGCGCCTCTGATGCCCAGAGCTATTCCCTCTACAACGAGGATGGTCAGAGGGGATGCACAAGTCACAGAGCAGCCCAACACAGTGGCCAAGACTTGAGCACGCAGCCTCGGACCGCANAAGGATGGCCAGAGGGGACGCAGAAGTCAGAGCAGCCCAATACGGTGGCCAAGACTTGAGCACGCAGCCTCGGACCTCAGAGCCACCCTGTCCCCCCAGGAAGCACACAGCAGGTCGAGCATCCCACATCCCCAGGAACACACAGCCAACATGGAGCAGCACATCCCAACTTGAAACCTGCCAGGGCCTCTGACCATCCGGCAATTCATTTGTGCAACAAGCTGCTTCTTGAGCCCCTTTGACGTAACCCTGGGGCAGCAGGAGGCTGGGCTAGCAATCGGTGCCACCTGCGAGCCAAGCAGGACCAGCTCTCCAGTCCAAGGTGGGGTGGCCAAAGCGGTATGGCCAGAGAGAGGGGATGCCGCCAACCCCTGCTCTGCACGCCCTGACCTTTGAAAAAAGAAGTGGATTCAAACCTCCTGCCAGCAGCGAGCGTGACCTATTTTAGCAATAAAAGGAAAAGCTCTCTGGTGCCTGGATACCCCTTGGCACCAGCAGCACAGCAGTTGCTCATCAGACCGAGAAATGCACTTTTCAGCCTTCGCCTGGAGAAAAATCATTTTTCCCAAAGCCGATTCAGATAAGAGAAAGGGGGAAGGTTTGGGAGGAACCGGGGTGGTGGCAGAGCCGTCGCTGCACGAGCTCCAGACGCAGCATGGGCTGCAAGGGGACTGGCATGGTGTACAGCCCATGGTCCTCAGCTTCCCCGGCAAAGAGAAGCCATCCTCTGCCACTGGAAACCTCCACTGAAGTGCAAAGGAGGTTGTTATTGATCAAAACAGGTTGTCCACAAGTACATTGCTGTCTGCCTCACTTCCTCCCCAAAACCTTGGGAGGAGCTCACTGCAGATTTAAAAAAAAACCAAACAAAAAAACCCCCACAACAACAAAAAACCAAACAACAACTCCTCCACAATCAGCTCCACTGTTGAAGATAAGGTCAGTAATAAAAACCTGGCTGAATACATGCATTTTTATCTTGCCTACGGGGATGCAACATGTGCTGAAAAGACAAATGCCCTTATTGTTCTGACACAGTCTCGTTGCCATCCATCTCTCAAACGCTGCTGACTTGGCCTTTTGTTTTAGGAGGTGACCACACTGCGCGTGGCCCCTTCTTGGAAGGCATCGATTTCTGCTGCCGTCCCCGCACTGAGGCCACGTCTGCTGCCAGCACCATTAGCGTCTGTACCAGCTGCACAGTAATGCATCCTTCCCGACGCCCTCTCCCCCGCCTCTCCAGCAAACCGGGGCTGTCAGCGGCATTTAGCTGTCCCATCTGAATATGCCATTCATGGAGAAGAAGCCACGTCTCGGTGGGGGCAGCTCTCAGCTGTTGTGGCTTCCCTGTCATCTGACCAGCGCCGGGTGCTGGAGCCAGCCGCCAGCCCTCTCCCTGGCAGCCAGAGGTGTCCGAAGAGCAGCAGCTCATCCATTACAGTGCTGCTTTTGAGTCTCTTTCCATCACAAGACTTTTGTCCCAGTCACATCCAGGCGCCTTTGAGCCAGAGATGACCCGTCTTGCCCTTCCTCCGTTCCCCACACCTGGTGCTCTGCTTCCTGAAGCCACTTGTGGTCACAAACACCCACGTGGGATGAGCAACTCTCTTTTCACACAACAAACCCAAAAACTTCCACCTTAAAGGCACCAGGTCATTCTGTTCATCATCGCATCCCTTCTGCAGCATAGTCCCCCACCACCTCCCACCACACACGCTCCCACACAACACCCATAACCTATCTGCAGGTCCACGTAGGACCCTTTTGTCTTTCCACATCCCTCATTCAGCGCTCCTGCACTCCTTACACCTCCACAGCAAATCCTCCAGGTCAAAGAACCTGACTTGCTCAGCACTTTGAATAAACGTGGTGACAGTGACAACCAGCAAAAGCCCCCCGTCTTGCAGATGGTGTCTCCATGGGCTGGTGGGGACATGGGCAGAGTCAGGCTAGCACTGTAGGCAAAGGCTTTGTGTCTCCAGAAGTGGCTTTAGTGGGTCTCTACCATTGCCAAACCACATGTGCAGAAGAAGTTTTTTCTTCCCCTGTGGATTTACAATCTCAAGATCAACCACAAGCAAAGCATCACCTTCTGCACCAAATCACGTCCAAATAGCAGATTAGGGAGCAACCATAGAAGTTTACAGTAGCTTGAAGAAAAAGAACTGTTTTGGATAGAAGCTTTATCCTAGAGAAAATGAGCTTTAAATACAAACTGCTGTAAGCCAACTCCTTCCTGGCAATGGAAGAGAGACCCCAGGGCAGGGAATTAGGTGTCCTGTTCCTTCACCTCCATGCTCTCCCAGTCCCACAGCAGAAAGCCAATTTTCCCAAATCCACTGCTGAGCTGCTCAGAGCTCATGCAATCCTTCACTGGCAACCTCAAGGTACTTCAAGAGAGATTGCACCGAGTTCTTGCGACAGACCTCATCAGAGTTAGTATTTCCAAGGTACGGTTTTGATTTCCAAGTCATTCCTTAGAACATTAGCTGGGGCCCAGCAGGCAGAATTCGGGATGCGAATCTCTGGCACAAACCACCCCCTGCTCAGCAGCGCAGCTGGTCGCAGGAGGCTTTGCTTTGCGCTCGGAGGTGGTTGGAGAAGGCTCTTCGCAGCCTTGGGGGATTTGAGCATTTGGCACCGTAAACTCTTCCGTTCTGCGAGTTCCTGGAGCACCGACACAGACTGGCATTTTGCTTCCAGCAGATAAAAGTGTGAATAACTACTCCAAGGAAAACCAACACAGCGGCGAAGGCGCCTCGTGCTTGTAACGCGAACCACGCTGCCTCTCTGCAGGCTCACCTGGCGCCGCCTTGCCACGCCGACCACGTCACTGCAGAGCAGAGCCAGCTCCTGCCATCTCAGGAGCTTCTATCTCCTTACAGCACCTTCCACGGTAGGACACGGGGTTTAACTCACCCTGCTGGGAGGCGGAGTCTGGGCAGGAAAGGCAGGCGATTGCCCCCAGGCCACCGTTTGCCTAGGACACCAAATCTACACACAAGTTTGCCCCAAACTCTTGTCTCTGGTTCAGACAGCCAAGGAACTTATTTATCATGGGCCAAAAAAACCTGAGCGATGGGGCTGGGACACTCCTGCACAAGTGTTGTTTTGCAGACAGGGAGTTTAACGAAGGAACTACAGAGCTGCTGCCAGACAGGAGAGGTGGTACGGGATGGGGCACGAAGGTCTCAAAGCTGGAGCAGAGGGGTTAAGCTCACTTTGCCATCTCGGCTGAGCAGTGTGTGGGGAACAGGGCCAAACAGCACCCAGGAGCCGTGCTGGGCACCTCCTGTTCCCCAGGGAAGGGATGGTGCTCCCCAGTGGGGACTCAGGCAACAATGGAGCACCAATTTCACATGTGTGTACACACACCCCAGTCCTACTAATCCCCCAATCTGTTTAGTATCTCTAGTAGGTAAAACACAAAAAGCACCCCAAAAGCAGAAGCTGTTTTGGCACAGAGGCTGCTGCGCGAGGACACCTTGTGTGCCCCGACCCCCAGCATCTCCTGCGGCTGATGCCACCCTGCGGCACCCCCCGCCTGCATCCCGAGCCGCATCCCGAGCCGCAGCACTCCCGCGGCGCTGAAATGTCAGGGCCCTAACAGGAGAAGGATGACTGGTAAGGAGGGCACAGCAAGGAACTGGATCCAAGGGAGCGGATGAGAGGGGAACCCTTCTGTCCCCAGGGAATATCGATCACGAAGGTGCTTTAAAAGGAAAGGGGGACATGCGCTACGCAGGGAAATCGATCTGTTTACAGAAAATATCTGCAGGTTGCCTGAAAATGAATGTCCTTCATGCGAAAGTTTCCTTTGAGAGAGCATGAACTTCGGACACATTAGAAGGTTAAGCGTGTAAGTAATGTGGTTTTTCACCTTTAGCTAAAGGTCACGGAGCATTCAAACAATTCCTCTGTTCCCAAGCTGAACATGACAGACGTCGACTACGCACCCCAACGTTACAGCTAATTAATATGGAAACCTAAAACGTTTCCCCTGCAGTTTGGCCAAGAACCACGCAGTGCTCTTAAGAAGAAACTGTTGATTATTGCTGATTTTAGTTTTACCTAAAGAAAGTCAAACAAACCAGAACCTTTTCACCAAGCTTCCTTCTTCCCTTAAAAAGCATGCACATTTGTCAAGGCTTTTTTACAAGTAATTTTTTGGTAAGATGGAATTAAATCTGGGGTCGTTATAAAATATTGCACCATTTCCACGTCCTGCCTCCCTGGTAGCTGTTGGGACCAGATGCCTCTCGGTGAGGAGAAGGAAAAGGACACACCGATCCGGATGGGGACCAACCTACCCTGCAGAAGAGCCTGTTCGCTGCATCCGAGCTCGGTTTGGATCAGACCCACGGGTTCACAGCCCTGCCCACAGCTGGCACCTAAGAGCGAAACCAGCCAGCAAACATCCTCACTCGACCGGTACTGGATCTTCTCCGCCAGCTCCAAACTCAGCAGTAACTCCTGGAACACACTGCTGGAAGATTGTGCCCGTATGTACAAAGCGTATTTCTGTTTACTTGAAACGAGTCTTTTTCCTCATTTTGTTGGCTACTCCCTTGGGTTTTCTACTATAGGAGAAGAAAAATGCCCAAGCCCGCTTCCACTGCCTCCTGCCCCCTCACAACATCCCCTCTCACTTGCCTCATCTGTGAAATTGAACAGCTGCAATCCTTTAAATCACTTTTCATAAAGTGTCTCCGAGCCTAAAATAATGTCACGGCTCATTTCTGCGCTCAGTATTCCTGCCGCGCCGCATTTCTCTGGGTGCGACGGTCACAGTTGGACTGCGATTATTTATTTCTATTAGAGCAGCATTTGCAGCCCTGCCGCGCTTGGCCCCGCGCACGCGCCCAGGAGGTGACCCAGGGCGTTTCCACCGCCCGGATAAGGATCCCCGGGCTGACGAATTCCCGGTTCTCAGGAAAGGATGTCGTGGAAGGCAGCAAACCAGAACCTAATTAGATGCAAGACATGCCAGTGTCGGGTTGGTTTTGGCCTCTCTTGCTTTCTTCCAAACAAGCTCTCACTGTGCAAACACACCCCATGACAAAACTGACCTGGCCGAGACATGCAAGCAAATACCGCTGACTTTTAATATTAAACAGCGCAGCAACTTCAAAGCAACTGGGCTCTCCTCTCCCAAACAATCCCACCGGAGATCAGCTCCAGCCCCAGAGCCATGGCCAGCTTCCAGCTCACGGCGCCGCCGAGCAGGAGACACGTGTTCGCAAACAGCTGAGAGCGGCAGGGCAGATCGTGCAGGGACACGCTCGAAGAAAACGCTCTGCCCACCCCTCCCGAGGAGAGGCAAGGAGCTCTGGGTTAGTGTGGGGCTGGCACGCTTCTCCCCAGAGGAGCCTTTCAGCTTTCCATCCCGAAAAAAAAAAATCTCAGCTCGGATCTCTCCTGCATCCAGACACCTAAAAGGTATCACATAACTTCGGAAGATTACACGCGGCTGTAAAAATAGCTTCTAGAAGCAAACGCCAGCAACTTCTTCCAAAATTAATACGATAGAATAAAACCAGTATTCACTCCAGCCAGAGAGCAGGGCAGGTTGGAGAAACCCAGAGCTCCGTCCGACTTGCAAACAACCGTCCCGCTTGGTTCGTTCTGCTGTTACGACACTAAAGGGAAGCAACCGGGGTTTGCAGGAGACACGGACTCAACGCCCCAAGCCCAGGAGCCTCCTGCGCTCTTCTGAAATCCACCTCCACATCGCGTATTGAGATTTCTTTGGTTTGTTTTTAAATCACGGTTTTGCAACCACTGCAGGTCTTGCTCACCTGCTCACATCCTCCTCCTCCTCGGGTTTCTGATAAAAAGAGAACTGGGATTTTCTTTTTGAGACAAATGCTCTCCCTCTGTCCCACCTCCCAAACACACGCGCTCGCACCGATGGGATCAAAACTCCCGTAAATCAAACCAGGTCAGCATGTCTCATAGCCTGGATGAAAAGCTTCTTTGTGCAGAAGCACGCAGGCCCCGAGCGATCCAGACGAGCCAGCTAACGCAGCCAAACGCTCGTCCTGCGCCCTCCTTAACGGTCCTGCTTCAAAGCCTTTCCAAACGCCGGCTCTGCTCCCTGCGCCGCTCTGTCCAAGCCCAGCAAAGAGGGCAGACGAGGGAATTTCACCCCTTCGCTGACGCTTTGGGGATTTTCAGGCTTTCCAGTCAAACCCTAAAATCATCACAGCAGGAATTTTACCGTTCAACAGCTGCCGCTGTCAGAAACGTAACCTCGAGACGAGGTCTCCTCCCTAACCCGTGTTCCAGGCACCTTCCTGGCTATGGCCACCTCGCTGCAGCCCACCAAGAAGCGGCTCGGAAGAGCAGCCTCGCCAGTGTGTGCCACACTCCAGCTCCTAATAAGATTCATTTAAGCAGCTTGAGCTGACTAAAGCTGTTCCACTAAGGAGAGTTTTTCCCGTTATGGGCTTAAAACCTACAACATTCAACCATCCAGGATGAGCAAGCAGAGACGTGAGTGACACGGCGCAGAAGGGAGAGGCCGGATCCAGCTGAATTAACCCGTGCAAGCTCCGGTGCATTCAACAAAACACAGCCAACAAAAAAACACCAGCAGCTTATGCCGTGATCCAAGAAGAGACAAGACTACGGGTCAAACGTGAGGGGGGGAAAAGTGGGGAAGGATAAAACGGAAGAAAATCAGCAGCTCCGTTTTCTTCTCACTCCCCAAGAGTGCCACCACCAGCCAGGAACACCAGGTCGAGAGGGACAGGTCTCCTGACCAAAGGGCAGGCAGTGCGCTCGCGCCCCGGCAGTCTGTCTGGAAATCAGGAGAGCTCCCTGTGGGCGTGAGGACCACGGACCGGGCTGGCTGGGAAGCAGTAAGCCCAAGCACAATGGATGCCCATCCCCTCACCATTCAGCACAAAGGAAAGGCCAGGCTGAAGAGGGCTGGAAGCCATCCACTCCTGCTCCACTCGGATGGTCAACCACCCTTCCCCTCTCCCCCCAAGGTGGTTGCTGCATCCAACCAAGGTTGCTCTTGCTGGGAAGACAAATGAACTCCTGTGCCCATAAGCAACGAGTAAGAGCCCATGACACCACCATGGCAAGCGCCAGGAAGAGGCTGGAAAGGGAGAGAAAAGCTGAAAGCACCACACGGAGAAACAAAAGAGGATCCCACGAGAGAGGAACAATGAAATCCCGTACCACAGGCACGGAAACGGTCTGATTTCTCTGTAACAGCCACATCCGAGACCAGCGCAGCTGAACCGCTGCCCCAGCGACGGGGACGCACCACGCAGCTCCTACCCTGCGAGCGGGTAGGGAAGGAAAGTCTCTTGCCTTACCGCATGTGGTCGAGCAATCTGGACCGGATAGGACATGGCGTGCGGGGGGTAGCGCGGCTCGGCGGCACGCCAGCTCTGCGTCACGGGCTGCGTAGATCCAGACATGTCGAAAGAGCAGGCGCGGCGGTCGCTGCTTCCAAATCACCGACAAAGGATTAGGAGAGCCAAGAGCTCCTCGTCATCATGTGTGTGCTTTTCCACGTCACGCAACAACTGAAAGCAAACAGGAAAGCAGCAGGTTAAAATTCAGTCAACCACAGTCCCACGAGACAACCGAACATCAGGCCTTGGGTGATCACCAAAACCTGACTGCCCCCGCAATTCTCCAGCGGCCCCGTTTTCCACTTGGCAAATACTATTGCCAAGTATTTGCTGTGGATTATTCTTATCACAGAGAAGTCCAAATGTAAGATTTATCCCAAATCCACCCTAACCGACTGCTCCAGAAAGCCTTTCCCCAGCACCAGCTGGACCAGGTCTGCAAATCGCCGGCAATCTATTTGGGCCCTGTGGATCCACGTCTCCAAGTCTCCTGGAGATGACTGTTATTTTGAGGAGTGCCTTAGTTCCCAAAAAACACATGCTGGAGTTCTGGCACTTTGACACGAGGTCCGAAGGCACCGGGTCCCTCTTCAGCCCACCTCTTTCCCCATCCATCCTTTCACACATCCGCACACGTTTCTTTTGGTGCCCTCCTTTCCGAGCCGTGGCCATTTCTGCAGCCACCTGATCTATGCCAGGAGGGACACGGGGCACCGACCTCCCCAGCAGCCCTCTCCACCCACGGGGCTATGCTAAAACACAAGATTAAGGCACGTCACACGCCTCCAGTGCCACGTAAATATTAGATCAGCCTTTGTGATCAGGACCAAGAGCCAGAGAAGACACCATTGCCCTGAGGGTGTTTCCACGAACACCCCTGCCACCCACACGTTTGATGCCTCACCACGTGTTGCAATTCCTCTCGCAGCTGTAACAAAGTCAGGAAAACCAATAAAGTGGGAGATTTACAAGTTGCTGATTTTTACAGATACTTTGCGTAGTTTGTTTGGAGAGGATTTTAAGCCTTGCCTGCATTTCAACGAAAAAGTAACAGATGTCTAAACGCTGCCCTTCATCGCTGCCAGTGTAAGAGACGTGAACCATTATTCTCATATTAATGGTTAATAAATTCCCACAGCTGCCTAGGCTCAGAAGATGCTTCCAGGACCAGTCCTGGGCATGAGAGCTGCATCCTCCCATCTCCTCCTCCCCAGGATACCTTCTTCACCCCACGCAACGCTGAGCACACTCGCACACCTCCTCCCCAGAAGAGGTCCACATTACATATAGATTTGTGCAAGGTTTTTGGCAGCATCAAAATCACAGAACCATAGAATACCAATTTGGAAGGGATCTCAAGGATCATCTGGTCCAACCTTGCTTGGCCAAAGCAGGGTCTAGACACGAAGGCCCAGCATCCCAACCAGTCGAATCTTAAAAGCGTCCAAAATCCTTCATCAGCACACCGGGAGCAGCAGAGAAAGAGCTTCCAGCACCATGAGCTCCCCGGCAGCATCTCCCCACGCTCTGGTGGTCTCTGCACGGGGAGCGCAGCCAGCCCGCGCCAACGCAATCTCAACCGAAACAGCAGTTGGCGTGTACAACAACCAAAAAGGGGGAGGTGGGGGGGTGGGAGGGAAAAAGAGGAAGTTTCTCTTTTTCTATTTTTTATTTTTTTTCCTCCTGTGAGACCACAGATCAGCCCGTGCTGACAAACCACGCGCTATCTGCTGCAGGCAGGCACAGCACCGCCACGCCGGTTTGCCGGCATCCACGCACTGCTCACCAGCCAGAAATAAAATCAAACCAAGGCAACGGTCTCCCGCAGGCTGGGCACAAGCAGGGCGATAACAGCAGGAGGAAAGCAGCCTAAGGAGGCCTCCTGACAAAGGGTTCAAGTTTTAAAATAATAATAATAATAGTTTTTCAGCAAATTCCCATTAGTGCCTGAGGATGACAGATGTGCAGAGACATCTCTGTGCTCCCACCGAGGGTCAGCTGAGCCTCTTTGGCAAAAGATATTTTGCCAAAAGATATTTTGCCAAGGTACATACGGGAAAACACACAGCAAGGTTTGGCTCGCAGGGCAGGGACAGGGGGGACAACCAGGTCCCCTCCTGCTTTTGGCTCACTCCCTGCACTGGAGCTGGGATTCCCCCCAGCCCTGCACCCACACATCCCCGCCGAGCCCTGGGGCACCCTACCTGCTACGCCGGTCCCGGGAAGTACCGGTGGCCTGGGAACAGCCTGACACTCATCCCGGACGGGGCCAGCCTCCCCACGTAGGAGCTCAGCATGCTCGGCACAATCCACCCCCGCGGCAGGAAAGCCCCTGCACACGCGGGGGAATTCAGCGGCACCCAGAAGGCGGCCGGCACGTATTTATACTTCCAGTATGACTACCCCACTTCCCCTTGCGCTTCCGACTGGATGCGATTTTCAGCGCCGATTCCCACCCAAAGCCGGGGGCCGTGCCGGGAACATGCGGTTCGACACCCACCCCAGTCCCCTCCAGGGACACACCACCACCATCCAGCTCTGCTGGGTGCTTCTGTAGGGGCAAACTGTGCCCCAGCCCTCCCTGCAGATGCCAAGGTTGCACGCACGATGCTCTCAAGGGGTCCAAAAGCTTGCTGGGATCTGCAGAAGTTTAAGGTACTTTCCTAATAATGGATTCAAACTTGGCCATCTTGGCTTGCAGTCACCTTAGAGTTAATTACTATGTGTAATATATATATACACGCATGTATATACACACACTCCAAGTTGGAGGGGCCCAGAGCCCTTGGCAGCTTTCAGCAAGCCAACTGCTTCCCGGGAAGCTCAGCAGGTGGAGCAGACCATGCCATGGCAGCTGTGTACAGTGAAAGAAATGACATTATTTCTTTTTTTTTTTTTTTTTTTAAAACTCGTCAGATCAGAAGTTCAGCTCTAAAACAGCACCAAGCGCAAAGCAGCACGGTGTCAAGCTTTGAAACAGTTTAAAAGCTTTTTTTGCTTCTGTCTGTGCAACCATCACAAAGAAACAGAAAAAATTAACGCTCTACTACAGGGATACACACACAGAGGGAGTGAAATTACAGGGGCCAACAAAACCATCCTGCACCAAGGCACAGTGCCTGCGAGCCCTGCTGTGCCGGTGGCGTGCACTAAACACACACAAGCAGGACCACAAAAGGTTTTTTCCTTACCAAGGGCAGCAGATAGTACCTCTCTGCCTCAACAAGAAGCCCTGGAAAGCAGAGAGTAAAAATTACGTGCTTGCAAACAGATGAAGCGCTGCCCGTGCATTTCCACACGGGCAAACCACGGAGCAGCGGGTCGCCAGCAAGATCTCGGCGCAAGTCGAAGGCCCTGGATGCTCTCCACCGCAAGTCGAAGGCCCTGGATGCTCTCCACCGCAAGTCGAAGGCCCTGGATGCTCTCCACCGCAGCTGGACTGTGGGCTGGAGCCAAATGAGGTCACCAAAGCACTGGGGCAGCTCCACAGATGCCATTGCCTTAGATCCCATTTTTTACGCTCCACGTGCAAAGAAAGGGGCTGCTGCAGTGTGCCCAGCCCAGCACCGCTCCGGGGAGCAGGAGGGTCCATGGCCAGCTGCCAGCAAGGCTGTGGGTGCTCCCAGTGGGGACCAAACTGGGAGCATAACGTCTCGCTGGGGATGTACTGGTGCTGGTTCGTAGCTGGGTGCAGCTGGGATGCTGCTTGGCCAGCTACCCCCAGCAAATTATACTGGGGTGCCTCCTCATCAGCGACCCTTAATTAATTATCATTAAGAGAGTAATACAAACAATAGGAGGAGATTAATGGAAATAAAAGAGAAATAGTGCAGCCACGCTCTTTAAATCTTTAAGATCGAACTGTTCGGTTCCTACTTTTCTTAACTGATTTTGATGAGGAACAGACATTGTCTCACAGGAAAAGTATTTCCCCCCTGGTTGGAGTCTCCATCAGAGACGGTTTTATCCGCAGACCTGCGTTAGCCATTACAGCGCTAGGTACGAGGAGATTTACAGCCTCTGATTAGGAACAGGAGAAAGCCGGAGGTTACCGGCAAGCCCAGCGCCGGGGCTACAACACAGACCTGCGGAGGATGCGAGAACCCGCGGAGGCTCCTGCACCCATTTACTTCCACCTCTTTGGGAGACCCCCCAGGATCCTGCCCCACTGCTGAAGCCTTCAAACACACCACCCTCCTCCCCCCTGCTGACTCCATTCACCAAACCACCTCCCCTGCTCCTCTGCTTCTCCTCTCCATGTGCCTTTTAGTACCTCAAATCATTTCCCCATCACCTGTTCTCCCTAATTTACACCACGAAAGCACTCTACAAGCCACTGCAAGTTGCTGCAGGCTCGCCTGCATGCAGAGGAGCTCTGCCCGAGCATCTGCCAGCTCCCACCAGCATACACCAGCTCGGCACAGCCCCTGTTAATGGGGTGTGCAGCGCTGGGCCAAGCAGACTCAGGTCCAGCCAAAAAGATGGGCACAGATGAGCTCACGACACCCTGCAGGGATCTACAGCTTCACCATCAACACTGGGCTGTAAACTTCACAGAATCATAGAATGGTTGGAGTTGGAAGGGACGGTAAAGATTATCGAGTTCCAACCCCCTGCCCTGGGCAGGGACACCTCCCACCAGACCAGGTTGCTCCAAGCCCCATCCAACCTGGCCTTGAACACCTCCAGGGATGGGGCAGCCACTTCTGTGCTGGTCCTTCAGCCCAGCACAAGCATACTTTGATACAGCCAGGACCATGCAAAAACCTCACAGGTCTAAAAAATAAGGCTTTGCAATTAAATTGAGCTGCAAAAAAATGTAATTGACCTCATTCAACCCACTTGTTGCTCTTCAAAGTTAGAGGCAGCCCTCCCCATCAGCTCCGTACTCCTCAGGGAGAGCAGGATTCCCAGGTGAGGTTCCTGGCTTGCCGCTGACACAATATAAATGTGGGCGAGTTGCCGTAATTGCCCCATGCCTTAGTTCATCTGTCTGAAAGGTGAGAACAAGACACTCCCAGCTCACAGAAAATACCGGTTTCTCCATCCTCATAAGAGTTTTAAAGATCCCAATGAAAACACACAGCTCAAGTTCAAAGTAAACTTTTTTTTTTGTTGTTTAAGCAAGGAAATACTGAAATAAGATTAACAGAATATTTTGTTTCTTAAGTCCAGAGTAATGTTACTCAACTTGTGGTCTATGGACCATGGATGGTCTGCAGAAGACGTTAGGAGGTAGCCCACAAAATGACTGCAAAAGACCTTATTAAAAGGCAACGACTAGTACCACCATGCTACACAGATAAGGCAAATAAGGAAAATGCTGCTAGAACTCACCAGGGCACATTTAATTGAAGCATATTGACAAAGCTAATGTTTAAATTACATTAAATAATGCAAGTTTTTGGAAAAAACAACCAACCTATCTTTACCCAAATGTTAAATACATGAAAATTTTCCTCCTCAAACAAGAAAAAAAGATATATATCCTCCAGTCAACTCATGTATTTCGAAAAATAAGTTAAGGAGACCTTTGTTCACAATGCTTAATTAATACCGAGCTATAACACTGACCTCCAAGAGATCAACCAACCCATCACACTTAAAAAACCCCAGCACAGACTTGTGTGCGGCACAGCAGAAAAGGACATTGCCTGTCGGCAGCCGTCCCACGGCCGGTAACGGCACTGACGTGCCACGCAGCTCTAGATCAAAACCAGCCCTCAAAAGCAGTTAGGAGATTTAGCCACACTTGCTTTAAAGGAGTAGTGGAAGCAAAAATAATTAAGATGTGACGAAAATGGGTAGAGAGACGTTCCTAAGAAACGCACCACAACGTAACGGTAATGGATTTGTCTAATCAATATGTGCATGAAATTTTCTTGGAAGACAGTTGACATTATACACAAATATTTGTATGTACTGTATCTATTAAGTCCTTTCAATAGGAAAGCAGGCTGTCTGCCATAAATTTAGGGCTCTATTCAGAATAACAAAGACGGCAATGTCAGTGTCTGCAGCCTGGGAATCCACAGTAGCGTTCAATCACAGCGGGGTACAGAGGTTTTAAATTAAAATAGCAGCCCAGGGTCAACAGGAGAGATTGGGCACACCCTGAGCTCCGTGGCACGGAGGAGAGGTTATTTCAACCCCAGAGGTCAAGGCTTGTACCTGCGTGTGTGACCTTAGAGCAGTTTTCTTGCTTTGGAAGAGTATAAAAGCAAAGCTGGGCTCGCAGCACCCTGTGCATCACGGCCAGACCCTGCGGTTCCTCGGGTGCGCCCCAAAGAGCGGTACCTGAAACACCTCTTGTCGCGTTCCCCAGCATGCTGAGGTCCGTCCATTGACAGCAGCCCTCCTCCCTCTTCTCTTTTGGCCAGATGACTTCTGAACTGGATTAATTTCCTAGCCTGACTGACGGTGCGGATGCACAAGCAATTAGAGCAGCAGATCTGGGGGAAGAAGGGGCGTTGCAGCACCACAACGGAGCGGCCCAGGGCAGGACGTTACCCTTGTAAGAAGGTACAACCCTTCCCTAAGGCCACAGAGAAGATGGCAGAAGCTGAAGTCTCTTGCCCTGGTTTGCTGCCTCCTTGCTGGAAGCCTCTAAGATGCATCAGCTCTCCCACCGCAGCATAGCTCCACGCAGAACTGGTTCTGATCCCTGATGAAAGGCGACTTCTCTGCCCGGCTCCTATCGCTGCCCGAAGCGGCAAAGCAGGATTTGCCACTTGCATTTCTCCTTTTCAATCTTTCCAAGCTATTCTGGGCATGGGACCGATGTTCAGCTCTGCCCCGAGATAACCTTCGCCAGCGTTTGTGTGCAGATCTTGGCACCGCAGCCGCGCGGAACGAGGTCAGAGGGGTGGATTTTGCCCAGCCCCGCTCCCGGTTGTGTTTCGAAAGGCGGATTTGCCAGAGACGCTGCCCTTGGCAGCAACACGGCGCTGGCCTGATGCTTCTGGCAGAGGGAAGTGCATGCTCGCTGTGCGCTGCAGCTCCTGCCGCTCACAGCCCCCCGCCAGACCCCCACCCTCCGGACCACCATCCGGTTCCTTGGGAGCAGATGAGACATCCTCACCACCATCCCCACCACCGACACCCCTCGTCAGAGGAGCGCTTGTGATGGATCTCACACAGTTTAAGTACCACCCAGCCCCCAGCAAAGAGGCTGCAAGTGACCTTGTGACAGCTCCCGGATGGGCACACGTGTGCTTAAGTGAACAAGACTGACCCATTTCTCTTTGCAGGAGCGCTCGGCTGTCACTCTCCAGCTGCAGGGACGCTGCCTTATTAAAATACACGAGCCACACACCAAGTGCCAGCCTGGCCATGATGCCAGCACCAGGTCAGCATCAGCATGGCTGGCCTGAGCCTTTGCTTTTCAAATCCTGCCATAATATGCCTCTTTCCCCTTAGTTTCCCTACTTATAGAGTAATAAAATAGTTTCGGTTGGAAGGGACATTGAAGATCATCGAGTTCCAACCCCCCTGCCATGGGCAGGCACACCTCCCACCAGCTCAAGTTGCTCCAAGCCCCGTCCAACCTGGCCTTGAACACCTCCAGGGATGGGGCAGCCACAGCTGCTCGGGGCAGCCTGGGCCACCCACAGCTGCTCGGGGCAGCCTGGGCCACTGCCTTACCACCCAACAAAGAATTTCTTCCTAATACCTAATCTAAATCTACCTTCTTCCAGTTTGAAGCCATTCTCCCTCATCCTATCACTCCATGCCCTTGTGAAAAGTCCCT
>VUYV01000004.1:1771747-1834562 GCA_008711295.1 Anarhynchus alexandrinus
ACAAAGAAAAAACAAAAACAAAAAAAAAAAATCGAGAAAAAAAAATCAAGCTGTCAGAAAGGGTAAAAAACCCTTCACTTTCTTTGCCATATCTCAAGCACAGCACCCACACACGTCCCCGTGGAGGGGACTGCAGGCAGGGTGGCCGGGAACTGGGAGGACAGCGGGGCGGCTTCGCCTCCTGCCACCTCCGGCCCAGGGCAGGGGTGAGCTCCGGGAACCCCCCCGGTTTAAATCCCTGTGGTCTTCACAGTGAAAACAGCTGCAGAACAGCTGGCTGGGAACTGAACAACCAGGCACAGGCCACTGGAGCCAACCCCTGCTCCCCGCATCTCCTACAGCACCGCTGGTTACCCATCAGTAGGAAATCTCCAGCAAAACAAATAAACATTGCAGGCAGATGCTAGAGGTAAGCAAATGAATTGTTTGACAACATGGAAGGAGAAATATATATTGCAGCCTTTTCTGAAATCACCTCCCCACTCACCCAGCCTGAGCCCGAAAAAGGTTTCCCAGTTTTGTTTTCACATCAGCTGCCACCAGGGCAAGACCATTCCCACAGCCCGTGAATCCCCACGCGCTCCTTTGCATCATCGGCCTCACCACAACATCACCACGTCTTACAAGCTCAGCCTCCCAAGGAAAAGCACACTGTCACCTCTTTGAACGTACGCTGTTCATCAAGGCAGATCACATAACTACGTGCAGCACAGTCACTTGCTAGGCAGGAGCGGGGACAGATTATAGATTAGCACGTTAAACCCACAGCCCTTCCTTGCCAAACCTCACCTCCTTCCTACGGCCCGGGGAGAAAGGCAGAGCTCCAGGGACACACATGGCGCAGCCTGCACTGGAGAAGTTGTACTCGTTGTCCACTTGAGCATCCCTCAGCAGTAGTTACTGATCTGAGTAAAAGCGGCATCATTCAGAGAAAAAGCAGTTTTAATTTCTCCGTGCAGGAGTTTGCACTGGTTTGACTGAATTTGCTTTTAAATCAGGTCTGCTTAAACTGGAGCAGGTTCCCTGCTGCGATTCAGATATCCCATTACACAGCTCATCCCAGCCGCCAGCTCTGTACGGCTCGAGCAAATGGAAAGTTGAGCAGTCCATGGAAAAAATGCTTCTATACACAGACAAAGAAGGCAGACTTTTTTTTTTTTAAAAAAAAAAAGTCCCCTACATTTTTCTATACAGAATTTACCTTTAGATTTTGGTACTTGATTACACAGAGGTAAGACCCAGGAAGACAACATACTTCCAGACACAAAGCACCAGGCAGAAGCAAGAGCATCGCTTGCTGGTTCCCCGGTGCGGGCTCTGTTCTCGAACAAGCACAAAACAGACTTGTTCCTTGCTTGGAGCAGGGAGAGATCATTTTATCGGGGCGCTCGATGCCGGTACCGGGTGATGACAGATTACACTGAGCAGTAACGCCAAAGCAAACAGGGTCCGTCCCAGCAGACAGGAGACCCACAAGGTAAACACACCACGGCCCCGCGGCTCGCTTTAAGGGAACAGATTGTACTTCTGTGCCGCGAAATGCACCTAGAATAATCTGTAACAAGGTACTTGAAACTTCAACACATGTAAGGCCTAAAATATAATTTCTGTCAACCTAATAGGCATTACAGGTCCACAGTGTATTTTATTAGCTAGATGCTAATGGAGCTACAATACATCAGGTCACGTTTTAAAAGTTACAAACAGTTTATAAAGGCTTAATCAATCATTAAATAGGTGTTTTAATAAATGGCTAAATCAATCATTATAAGCCAGAGCTCTAAGTGAGCTATTGGACTTTATAATAATCTGCAGTATCTCCAGCTGAGGATCTCATACCTACCTATAAGACATCGTCACGTTACAGACCTGAAGAACAGAACACACTAACTATCATTTCTTAAGTATTCGTACATAGACTTTAGTGTAAATATAGGCCATCCATGGTCACATTTCATGTAGGTGATGTTAAAAATACAGATGAAATGTTGCGGAGAACTGAAAAGTGGTCCTTTGGGATGGCACTGGAGAATATTTAATAAAGTCAAAAGCTGCAGGCTAATTTCCCCTGAGAGTTCCCATTTTGAGGCTGTCGCAGTGAGAATCCATCACAGACAGCACCAATTCACCCACACCAGAGGAAAAATCCTCCTCTTCCCTCCCCACTGCCAGCCACCAGGATATCACCTTCGGTAAATGAAGGATCTCTGCATTCCAGAGTGCTGCCTACAGCCTAACACGTCCCCAGTGCTGCCAGCACGGCTGGTGAACCCCACTCCCGCGCTCCGCAGGCTGCAAACCTCAGCGTCAGCAGCGACTTCCAGGGGCTGCCAACATCCCTCCGCATGTGAGCATCGGAGAGGAGAGAGGGCATCTCTCTGCTCAGATGCTCACTCAGCTTGGAGGAAGCTCCTGAGCAGCCCGAGGCTGTATCCAGCACCAGTCACCCCTGGCTTGGAAGGATGGGGACGTCAGGAGCTGCACGCTCCAGCTCTGACCCACCACGGGAAGCCGAGTTTGCTCCACTGACCCAAAGAGAAGCCAACACCTGGGAGCAGCAATTCCCATCCTTGCTTTTAGGTTGTACGCACGAGCAGCCTGTGCTCTCTCCTCCAAGGGAGGGACTTCTAAAGCAGGCAGGCGAGGTGGCAGAATGAGCCTCACATCTTTAGATAGAGCTCTTAACACCAAGATATTTAATGTAACCTTTCTCAGGGGAGGGGAAAAAAAAAAAACAAAAACCAAAAAAAACCAAGACCAAACACACAATCAAGTGCACTCCCACCATCGTCCCCAGCAAGGAGAAACCAGATGTCTCACCTAAGCTCAACCTGGGGCTGCTACGTGTCTGGGAGGGACAGGAGGAGAAACGGCCAACTGAGCAGAAGGGGAAATACCTTGAACTCCAACAAGACAAGGTCTCTGCCAACAAATGCACCGCCAGTTCCTCATTTGCTTTACAGAGAGACATTAAAAGCAGTAAGTTCAGAGGCACACAGCTGGAGCAGATGTTTCTGATTCTTCACTGCTCACGAGCAGCAGCTCTTCCCCTCCTGCTCACCCACCTACCCTCCCTGCTGGCATCCACTGGTGGGAGCGGGACGGAGCGGGATGCTGAGGGATGGAGCAGAGCCCTTCCCCAGTGCCAGAGCCATCCCTCGAAGCTCCCACCCCAGCCTCTCTCACAAACCCCCCTGGGATGGGTTGTGATCAAGCTCTTCCCCTTGCTCCCCCTCATCATTCGTGCCAGGTAACCTTTGTAAATACTTCTTAGCAATCCCAAAAAAGCAAGGCAGGCTGCAAGAGATGCAGGGAAGTCTGCTTAACACATAGACTGATGCATTAAAATAACCCACCTCCTGCGGCACCGCTTTTCTCTTTGGCACACCAGCCTAAGGGTTAGTTACCAGGAGGTGTTCAGATTTCAAAGTAAAACTGCTAAATTTTAAACCACTTAAGAAGTCTGTATCCCACCCATGTGTGCGAAGGGGAGACGGGAAACACATCCTGTCTGCTGGTATAAAAAGATGATTTCAGGTCACTGTCCCTTATGCAACGAGAGCTACTCAGCCAGGATAAGATCAGCCACTAAGCAGGATTACAAATTCATCTTCCCTCAGTAGTGTGATCTTCCACTAATAACCATATCATGAAAAATAATATAGAAAATATTTTAAGAATTGCACTTTGAGTCACCAGCAAAGCACGAAATGTTTGCACGGCAAAAGGCAAAATCTTGTAACTGCAAGGGGGATGCGAACCACTGAGGGGGAGCACAGATGCCAAAAACAAAACACCACAACCCTGGTGTCACCAGCGGCACGGGAAAACCCAGACACTGCAAGTCAAACCAGTGAGGCTCAGTTCGGAGGGAAGATGAGAGGCATCACCAGCCGAGTCACCCTGAGAAGCCGGGATTTGCCACGCTCCGCTCCCGACAGTACTTCTCTGTACCCGTAACTTACACCCAGGCAGCGCCGTCCTGCCCCAGGACTGGGAAAATCAATACAAACACAGTCTAAGACATCCAACCCCTTCAGAGGATTAAGGGCAGTTGTTATATTCTCGCTCCCAGTCCCAGTCAGACCCTCCCTTGGGCCAGCATTGCCTTCGCTTGGCGTAGAGCAGAGGCAGCTCCAGGGGCAAAACTGGCCAAAAACTCCTCTACACCCACCCGGTGTAGGTACAAAACTTTAAACCAACATTAAACTTGCAAATAAACTTTTGGAGACCACAACTGAAACGCGTAAGCCTCTATACTTAGATCCAAATCTAGTGATTTTGATTGTGGATCAGAAGTATTTTTCAAAATTGTGCCAGAAATTAAAACCTAGATATGCAAATAACACAATTTAGGGATGCAGACTACCCAGTTTCCCATCACCATTTGCACAAAGACTTCAATCTCATCCCACTGATCACTGCACCAGGCAACAGTGGACTACTCCATCAATGACATCATTGGCAGATTTGATTACAGTGCTGATTACATCATCCACCACAAGAGATTATGCAGCTTTCCAAACGGCACCAGCAGCTTCTAAATAGCTTAGGTAGAGGAAGCCATGAAGGATATATATATTTAAGAGGTCTCATGTTGTTAATTTAAGGGAAGAAGTTTCAACACTATCTTTTAGAAATATCAATACCCAAAGTATTCTCACATGCCCTTGCTACATTAGTGAGCCAGCACGCGCTTGTGAGAATATTTTGGTTCCTGGAAAAAACAAGTTATACACACACAAACTCACTAGGCGTGAAGGACCCCTCACCAAGGCAGCCAAGACTGAGACTTCGTATGAGCGTAACCAAAAATGTCCTCGCTGGTCACAGGGGAATGGGCAACCCAAGATTTGCCAAGCGCATAATAAGGAATGTGTGCGCTGAACCATCTCTCTCCAGGATGGGAAAAATACTTAGAAAAGCCTATTTAAATGACTCCCAGCAGAAGATAACAAAGTTTAATAACAGGAACTCAAATGAGAACCAAGCACCCGTTACAGAATCTGGCACTATGTGGCTGGGAACACAAGGAGGACAGTGTTTCGTTGTCCCCATGCCACACACCAGCGTTAGATCTGTCACGGGTAGCTGCTTCTCGCTCAGCCTCCCCTCCTCTGCGCGGACTATTTGCAGCAACAGCATTAGAGCACCCATCAAGCAGATGCTTAAAAAATGCAGAATGACGTTCAAGTGACATCTATCCATAAATCAGCCCAAACCACAAACATCTGAAGAAGATTTTCACTTAATCCAATTTACTGTAATCTCTCTCTTTAGTTAAAATGACAGAAATGTCAAAATGGGACTTTACTCCTCTGTCAAAGCATCTCGTGGTGAAAAGGAAAATAAGCAGGCTCTCACACGCAGCACCACTTATTAGGTTAGAAATGTCAAAACTGTACTTTGATTCTCACTATTAGCAGTCACATCCACATGCTGTGCCCTTCTGTTTCACTTCATTTCCCCCAAAAGCGAGCGCAGAGCATATGCTTGACGCCAGGCAGCATCTATGCAAAAAACGCAAGTTACCCATTTTTTGTTTCTCACCACCCTGCGCTCCTCTCCGGCCGAGGGCATGCAGACCCTCCCCGAGGGTCTTATATCACATATAAGCAGTCTTATTTACCACCAAGGGGCTCGGGATGACTGCCTTCTGCTGCTTCCGAAAAATAAAACAACAATCCAACCCTTCGCAACAGACCAACCTTAAATTGCTTCCCCCCATCTCTCCACGTTAATTAGCAAACAGGATAATTGACTCTCTGCCCGGGGCTGAAGCACGTGAGTGTCCGCGTATATATTTCTGTGCGCAACTGTGTGTATCTCTTTCCCCAATGGTCACAAAAATTCAGTCATTATCCCAGAGTCCAGGAAAGTGAAAGAAAAATACCTACTGTCAGGAGCGGGGTCTTCATGCATTATTTAACGAGAACTCTGTTGGCAAAACTGGTGTTGTTTTTATATAAAAGCTAATAGAAATTGTACCTCCAGGTGTCAAAACACTGATGGTAATTCCTGCTGCCTCAGACATCTTGATGTTTCAATTTTAGCAGTATGAGGAGCCTGCAGGGAATCCAAGAGGGTAAAGTGCTTGTACTCAAAGAGAAGCAGAGAGAAGGAGAGCCTTTTTATTTCTTTATAAAGGGCTCAGGGGAACAGTTCTACTCACTGGAATTATCAGATCTGGTTCCCCTGCTCCTTCCCTTCCTTGAGAGAGGAAAGAGCAAGATAGGCTAACAAGGAGCGATTGTATCGTGTCGACAGGAGGAGAAAAAAAAAAATAAAATCAACGGGCTGTTAAGGAGAAGCACAAAGACAAAGAAGAAGTGAACAGGAGAGATCGTTGGGGTGCAGCAGCACAAGAGCAGCTGCAATTAAAGGGATGCTTAAATAATTTCCAGAGAATGGACAAGCTGTGATAGAACAGCATTTTATTATTTTTTTTTTAAGTTTGTGCCTAAAAGCACAGCAGCACATCAGACGGTCGCCTCAACTCCCCTCCCTTACTAACTTCCAACCGCACTTCATGTCCACCCTCGGTGCCAGGAAAGATCAGAGCTGCATCTCCACCTGCACAAGACCAAAGCCGATGCAGTGAAGCTTGAGGCTGCTGACACTGATGCACCTACGGCCCTCGGTGCTCATTCACATATAGAACAGCCACCTGCTAGCTTTCTTTTGAAAAAAGGATGTTAGTTCCCCGCATCAGCAAATGGAAGCATCTCCCAGACCTTCCTCCCAGATCTTTACTGTCCTTGCAAAGCACTGCAGACGCTGGCTGATCTGCCAGTCTTGGTGCTTGTGCTCAGCTCAGAAACCTCCAAGGTTGCAGATGACATCTCAACTGCCTCTTCCCACTTCTTAACCTTTTCACAGCTTCCTCCAAGATTCACTTTGTACAAGCCATGGTGCAAGTGGCTGCCCACCTCCAAAACCCACTGCTGAGAGGCGAGGGATGGCTGTGTACAGCACCCTACAGCACAAGTATGTTGTGGGGAATCACCCACAAAAGCAAACCCACGCTTCTGCCCAGTGCAGTGCTTGCTGCCAAGGGCTTTACAAAGGTATTTTAAAGCCAAGAGCGAGTATCCATCTCTCTTGCTTTCTCTCTTCACTATCTGCACACCTTCTGCCACCCCACAACTCTCTTTCTGACACATCAAATATTTGATTTCTGGACTGCAGCACAAATTCACTGACAACTTACACCCCTTTGGGCCAACTCTGAGGACAGGATCATGCAGAACAGACTCAGCCCACCGCACCTCCCCAGAGCAACGATGGGACGATAAAAGCTAGAGATGCATAAAGCATCATCTCCCTAACCACCCCTGCAAGGCACAGCAAACTCTGGCCAAATCAGAGCCACGGCAACGGCAGGAGGCAGTAAGCACGCCCTTCCAAAATTGCAGTCATTAATTTATTATGGCACCTCTGAAATAGTTGTTTCAGGGCAATGGCCTATCTTAAAACCCCACACAGTCCAGGCCAGCATCCCCAGGCACCCCAGCAGAGGCTGCAAGGAGCAAGACAGATCCACACAGCCCTCAAAATCCATCCTCCTGGGCTGAGGCTTCCAGGGGAGCCCCCAGGACCACTCCATGGTCTGGGCACTCCTGTTTCCGTGTCACTTCCACCACAGAGGAAAGTGAAATCGGGACTGCGGCCGGGGGGGACACAGACAAGGAGAAAACAATAGCTGAGGAATTTGCAAGCAGCTCAGCATGGCGTTCAAGGGGGAAAAAAAAAACAACAACTTCTCCAGGCAGCCACTCAGGCAGGGACACAAAGGTCTTGGAGAGATCCTTCATTGGGTCATGAACTTTCGCAACCCCGTTGCAAAAACAGTGCTGAGGAAATTCCCAAGGAAAAGTAAATGGATGCAAGAGCGAGACGCAGAGTGCCAGAACTGCCGCCGATCACATTTCACCTAAGCATGTGCCCAGCCCTCCACATGCACACCTCTTCCTCCTGGCAGCCCAACCACCCTCTGGACCCACATCCGACACATCCCAGGTCCTACCTTGCACTGGCCACCTTGGAGCATCGCAGGGACCAGGCAGGGACCAGGGGGATCTCCTCCCACCCAGACCTGCATCCTGCAAGGTCTTCCCGGAGCCCTTCCCACTCACAAGTCCTGCTTAGGCATCACTCACAGCTCGCTAAGATTTCAGGGACTGGCGGTTCATCACTCCCAACCGCCCCGAGAGAGAGATATTTGTTGCCTTCTTGTTCCTCCAGCCATGTCTCAGTGCGTGGTATAAACTTTAAGAGGCAATGACCTCATCGTAGCTGGGAAGAGGGAGGCGGGGGAATTGGCTACTTGCCACCTTCTCATTTTTCACATAAAAAAAATAATAATAATTTATGAGAGAAAGCCCATTTTATTCATAAAAAAAAAGTCCCATTAGAAGCAGGAGGTCTGCCTTGGAGTGCGTCACTTGTACAGCAGCTCCTGGAGTGGCAGCTACGTGCGGCGGTGCAGAGTGGGACCCCCCCCAGCACCCCTGCTCCCTGGGACAGCCCCCCGCACCCCCCGACACCCCACTGCTCCGCCGAACACTCGGGAAATGTTAGGCTATGGTACGAGCATCTCCTCCCGTCTTCGTTAAGGCTGACTTCCCCTGTAAGAGCAGGGAGGGACTTCCAACTCCCTCTAATTTGTAACTCCTCCAAAAGGGCAATTAAATAGGCAAACCGTAGCTGGCGACTGGGATTTGGGTTCAGCTCTGTGGGATCAGGCCATCAGACAGGGTTCTGCGGTGAGCAGTAACTGCGAGGCATGTCATTAATTTTGCCCAGACATGTATCGCACCCTATTTCTGAACGCACATATAGCATGTGTGCGGCGCTCTGCAGACGCAGGATACACGAATCCTGCATACTCACACATTTTATATACTCGTATTACTTATGTTATAGATTCACACATACATTACTCATAGCTCTTAAGAACAGAACATACAGTTCATCTTGGCATGAATCCCAGAGGAAGAAAAAAAAAAAAAGAGAAAAGCTTTGCAGTAACAAATCTAACTCGCATTGAGTCCAACAGCATCTGTGGTAGGAGTTTGAACAGTATTATGGATCATTAAATTATTGAATTATTTTGTATAACACACCCATGTGTCTCGGATAACGACTGTCAAGCCTGCTGTTTCAAGGGACATTTCCCAACTCGAAGCATGCCACCACTCTCCCCAAGTTTTTGCCCGTAACTGCTGAACACATGCAGCAACTACAGGAAACTGTGGGAAAAAAAGCAGTTTATTTCTGCCGTGTGCGTTCGACAGCCCCTCACGTACATCACTTCCACTGAGGCGCCCCTATATGTCAAGTTAGGGCCCAACCACGTTCATGTGGGACTAACCCCTAAGAAGTGGGCTATCCCTGAAGACAAGCGTGCTAACCAACACCGCGCTCCGCTCTCTAGAGTATACTGGCAGAGCAGTAGGGATCTTTAATCTGTACACACCATACCACAACGGCAAAAGGTCAGATTACCACGGACTGAGAATGTAACTCCCTGGTAGGATACTGTGCAATGAAGGAAAACGTAAAAAAAAAAAAATATATATATAAAATCCCAGCACACTGCAGGTTCTATACACCTTTGTAACCTCCACAGCAAGTTTGCCACATATCAAAGCCTTCTTTCTCATACCCCCTCCAAACCCGGGCTTCCTGCACTCTTAGGAGCTTTACACCCACTGTCAGAGAGATTTAAAAAGTCACAGACGTAACATTATTCTCACTTACTGAAAGAGAAATGAGCACAAGGAAGCGAGGCACCGCTCGCCCCAGCTCGGGCGGCACCGCCGCTGCCCCGCTCCAGCCCTCGCGTCCCACCCGCAGCGTCCCCTCCTCGGCTGCGGCTTTCCAGCGGCACCAAAAGCGCGATCCCACCATCTCTCCGCCTGGCGAGGGATTCCCACCGCACCAGAAGCATCCTCCCCGGGACTGCAGGACCCACAACCCTTAGAATCAGCAAAACCACCCGAACCTCAAAGTTTTGCAAGCCGAGTTTACCAGCAGTAACTCCCTCTATGCAACAGCCAGCACAAAAACAGCAGCTGCAAACTCCCACTGGCCTGACCGAAGTCAAAACACACCGCGCACCGCTTTTCAGGCAAGCCCAAATTACAGCATCATCTGCTGACTGTTCCCGGGATGAACAAACCCACATTTAATTACAGGCTAAACTTTACGATTCACCTCTCAAAAGCACGAAACATCAGCAAAACTGCTTTGATCACACCGACAAATCCCCCTCCGGCTGATGGAGACACGCGTGCGACCAAGACATTCAGAAAAAAAAAACCAAAAAACTTTTTCTCTCCTTTTTCCGTGCTGCTGCCCCCCACCCCCCCAAAAAAAGAAATATGCATCCAAGCCAGTGAGGGCTGGAGGGATAAAATCCCCTCGGAAAGCAGCCGGGGCTCGCAAAACCTCGCGCTTCAGCTCCGTCGGCAAAGGGCCGGCCACCTCCGGGCAACCGCAAAAGTGGATTCTCAGCCTCCCGCACTAAACACTGTTTCTGTGTCGCCAGGCCAAGTCCCAGTTTTTCAAAGCAACTTCTTTCTGCTGTGGCCTAGTTTAGCTCTCCAGACAAAACGCCACCAAAACAAAAGCAGCCCGGCAAGGGAAGGGGGGGGGGGTACTTACCTAGCAGCATCCCCGCATCACCTCCGCCACCCTCCTGCATCTTTAGCAGCCACCCTCTCAACTTCAAAATAAATAAATAAAGCGAGGCCACACAGCCTTAAAACCAAGCTGGAAATGAAATGGAAAGCCTGTAATTATTTCTCAATGCTCCTGCCAGTCTCAGCCTATAAACACAGTGGATTACATAAGTCCACCCCTCCTGTTTTGAAGCCAAAAGTATGAGCTTTTCCTCCAGCTCTGGCAGCAAGTAATAATTCCTCGTCGGCATGGCAACGCTGGCTGGCTTCCAGCAGACAATGGGCGAGTTGAAATACTGCTACAGCCTTTTTATAGCTTAGCTCTGAAAAACCTCTAAAATATTAGCTATCTGATGGCTAACCCAACTCGACAACCTCTCCTCCTTTAACCGTTTCCTTCCTGCGCCGCCCAGACACACAGAGCGGCGGCGCCGGGCGGTGGGACCGGGGATGCTCCTCTTCCCATACACAGCACACGGGAACCGCTTCCCATTTAATGGATTTGTTGACTTCTCACCGGCGCAGCATCTGCAGTAACTGCCACAGACTCAGCGCGCTGTTTGGGTTTTTCTGGTTTTATTTCAGCCTGTTACTCAGCAGGTAGGTTTGCTCTGCTGCGTTCGCTCCAGCCCGCTGCGCACAAGGTTCTCCTCTCGGCCAGCCTCGCTCGAGAGAAAACAGACAGCAAAATAACACTTGCGTGTGCAATTTTGTCATTGCCCCCCCGTGCGAGCAGCGATGAGGCTCGTGGGGCTCCGTGCGTGACTTGCGGAGCTGCAGGGAAGCAAGATGCTTTACAAATCCTCTTTCAGCAAGTCCTGGGAAAACTCATCCTTCCTTTCAGGATAGCATTGCAGGGATGTTCTGGAGAACCAACAGCCCTCAGGACGCCCTGTGTCCCTGTGGCAGCGCAGGGCAGCCTGCCCAGGCACAGTTTGGGCTTATTCTGCAGCTGAATGAGTTCAAAGCACTAACACACGCCAGCGAGACTGAGGACCAGCAGCAAAACTCAAACAGAGGAGGAGAAGACACTCAAGACAATGGTGTAGTCATTCAAGTCAATGGTGTAGTGAAGACTGCTGAAGTTAAGGAGCCTCGTGACTGAGTTTCAATTAAATCCTACCAAAATGAGCAGCTAACGCAAACACGCAGCAGCTCCCAAGATCACGTGAAGCTAATTAATACACACACAAAGCTGCCCAGGATGACCCCGCTACCTCCACACCCTGGCACAGACCCTGACCACCTGAAGGCCAGCAGGTCCATCGCACCAGCCTCATTGACGCCTCCGAGCAGGAGCTCAGCGAGTGCCACTGCCATGCGCTGGCTCACTGCAGCTCGGAGTAAAACTCACCCCGAGGGCTGGGAGATCCTCTGCAATTTGCCGAATTTTGCAAGTTAGCAAATAAGCAAAGAAAACAATAGAAATTAAAGACGAAATTAAAAAATAGCAGAGCCAAGGCCACCACAAAAATACAGTTAGCTCCCTTCTCAGCACTCAAAATAGTGTTGCCAGCGTTCACGGCCCAGCTCCAAGTCTGGCAATGGCTCTGGGAAACCCGAAGGCTCCTGCTCTGCATTGGTGGCTGGTGACTCTCCACGGCCAGTCCGCCACACACGGACAGCCCGCTGCCCCCGTCATCTCAAGAAAAGACTTGAATGCATGACCCATGGGAGCCCTCAACACTCGAAAATCAGAAGGCAAACAAAAAAAGAACATTTCTTTCTAAATCTCATTAAGTCGGAGAGCATGATTATGATATTTTTAATGTGCGAAGGTGATAACGTTGCTTGGAGCTCTAGTTCAATTAATTATTTTATGGGGATAAACATAGCAGGAGACGCTAAATGAAAACCATAAAGGTTCCTTGGTACCTGGCAGGCTCGCAGCTGCTCAGCCTTTGCTACGAGGCTGCACTTCCTAATGCCACAGAAGAGCCTAATTCTCACAGCAACTATCCCAAAAAGAGTCAAGCAATCGTCTTCACACAAACGAGGATGCAGCAAACCCTGGCAGATGCTGGTTCTTATAGCAAAACATCCAAAATGGGCAAAAGTAGCAGTTGTTGCCTCTGATAATTAAATGCACGTTGTGCTACCACAGAGCCGGCTCAAGCCATGCACGGGGCAGAAAAGCAGAACTGGCACAGAGCGTCTACCCCGAGTCCTGTGGGATGAGAATGGACTGAAGTTAAGGCACACGGCTGCATTTCATACTCCGCTGCTCCAGTGAAACCTCCCGAGCAGACCGCATTTGATCCCGGTCTCCTGTCCCATACACCACAACCTCCTTCACAACTGGCTGTTACCAAGATGGCATCTAAGAACATGGCTACAAAATACCTTCCCCCCAACCTGAAAAGGGGAACAAAAAAACCCAAACAACTATTTGGGAAAAACAAAGCTGATGTTTCCTCCTGGGTTTAATGCACCATGTGGTAGAGTAGAGTTCGATAACGGTTGGACTTGATGATCGTAAAGGTCTTTTCCAGCCATAAAGATTCTATAATTCTACGTGCACGTGCCTGCAAAGACGCGACACCTTCAAAGTGGGCATCAGGAGCCACAGGAAAGACAGAATAATACAGTCGGAGCTAAAACCTCTGCAGAAACCTTGCTACCCTTACACAGAGCAACCTCCCTTCTCCGGGCAAGGAACATCCCCACCACGACCCCAGACACACCGATGCGTGAGCCGAGATGGGGAATAACAAGTTACAACTACAAAGCCTCGCTGAAACTTTAAAATGGCATCACACTACACACGCTTTTCCAGCTTAAACCCTTAATTAAAGAGGCTATTCTTTACAGCGCTGGAGCCGCTCCAACTCCCATTGTTAAATTTAAAATAAAACCCTGCAACCTCACAGCATCTGTAAGACATTAAAAAATTCAATACTGACTTCTTTATTCAGCTTTAAGACATCATTTAATAATTTTTCCTCTCAAACCCCAAATCTAAGCGTTTAAAGAAAATAACCAACAGCACCTCTTACAGGATGCTTTGCTTTTTTTTTTTTTAAATGAACCTTCTGCAACAATATCCTAGACCTTTAACAATTCAAAACTGATTAAAATCACTCAATCATGTACAGCCTCCAGGCAGACTGCAAGACCAGGATGCATTCAATGCAGGGCGTGAGGACGCAGCAGACTCCGTAGCACGGAAGCCAGCTCCAAATACAATCCATTCATGCACAGGGGCAAAACAAGAAAGAAGGCAGATTTGACCACAGAAAAATCACCATGAGCACAAGAAAAATACATCAGAAAGCCAGTTTTGGTCATTGCTAATAAAGCTGGAACCACAAGCCAGAATCTTGTTGTTATAAACTCCGTTATTCCAAAGTGGGTCTTCACTTCTCTCTCTGGAGAAGGAGCCGCTTGCAGCCACTTACAGCTCCTCTACCACCACTCAGATAGTGCCCGTGGTCTGGAAAGCCCCCGTTCAGCCGTGGCAAGGGATCCAAACACGATGACTTTCCTGACGGGACCGAGAGAAGAACTTGAGCTGAACACCAGCCTCGGCAAAGCCAAGGGGAGCCTCCATTCACAGTACAGGGAGCAGGATTTCAAGCCCGGTCTCCAGGAATACCACCCATTAGCAGCCTCTGAACAGGTGCTCACAGACCATGACAAACCTCCGTGTTTCCATAAAGCCCATATAACTTTAACACTGCTGGTATTCCTCCTGTAAGCAGTTTCACAGCCACAGAAACATTTTGGAGTGGCAGATAGAAAAGGAGGGGACCCAAAGATTAACAAATTCGAATGCGGTTCATGAAGCACGGATGCATAAGGTTTCCCCTGCAACACAAAGGCGTGGGAGAAGGTAACCAGGATGAGAGAAGCAGGCATGTGGACATGGCTGGATTCTGCTCTGCTGTGCCCAAGGTGCGTCCCATCCCTGCGAGGAGCCTGCCCAGGGAGGGTACCACATCAGGGACCTGTTCCCACCAGCAAGCAGCCAGCCTACACACCAGCCAACTGCACCGTCACTTCCATCTCTGTTCGGGTGATAACATCTTACCTGGGCTGCGTTCGCAGGCACTCCTGCCTGCTCGCTCACAGCAACTCTGCCGTGCCGAAAACATGAAAAGGGCAGCAAGGTTTGCAAAAAATCCCAGTAAGTTATCTCGAACAGTTCCCACAGCTAATTAAACTGCTCAGTCATGCATGCTTTAAAGTTCATAAAATTAAAAAAAAAAGTCACAAAACCAAATACAAAAGCCTGACAATTAGTGGAAGCAGGTTTGTTTGATCAACTCTCCCCCACCTGCCAAGTCATTCTGTGGCCACAGTAACAAATCTTGGAGGCAACTCAGTCCTTTGCGCTGACCCCACCACGCAGCCCCCAGCCTCCTGCGCCCACGGCAGCACGACCAGGGCTAAGCCACCCTCTTGCTCCACAAACCAGAGCCTTCAAAAATACACCCAGCCCCAGGTAAAATTACACACTGGGCATACCTGCCTCTACTGGCAGAGCCTGCAGCAGAGAAACAGCCTCGCATGGGCCAAGACGCGTCTTTAGGAACAGGCTCCGACGTCAGAAAATGCTGCAAACACAGGCAAAACAACGAAGCACGTGGCACGTACGCAGGAACCAAACGATGCTGGATGAGGAACACAAAGAAGGGAGGAGGCGGAAAAAGACGACTCATTCAAGGATCCGTGCAAAAGCTGGCATTCCCAGGCAGCGCCCCTCCAACTGGATCAAGAAGTCCAGCAGCAGAGTGTATCCCGTGGACTTAAAGAGCCCACGTCAGCAAAGCAGAACCAGGGTTACACACACCCAAAACTGGCACGTGGTATGCAGCCATGAAAGGAGAAAATCTGCACTAGCAAGAAGACAGCTTAAAAGGAAAAAAAACACACACACACACACACAGAGGGGAGCAGGGGAAGTATTTCATCACGCCTTTTAGAGAAACAAATTAGAAGGAAAGAAAAACAAAATCAAGAATCTGATCCCAAGCCGTGCTGTACCAGTAAGAGTCCTTCTCTAATTGTTTCAGGGAGTTCTCGACTGTGTCCTTGCCAAAGGCACTGCCTAGACTATTTAAAAAGATTTTTAAAAGCATCAAAAACTAGTCCTCTGAAAGACATACCACTACAGCGTGCAGGACCCCAAGGATCTTCCCAAGACTTGGGAGAGAGCTGCAGAAAATGTAAGAGGCCACGTGGACAAATAGACCCTGCAAGCAAAGCAAGAACATGGTTAAGATATTCAATAGCTAAGTTACAAAACGTAGCAAATCCCGGAAAACCCAAGAAACCAGCTAGCTCAGGCTGAATGTGGAAAGAGCAGGCGAGGAAGATCAGCGGAACTACAAAATCGCTCTTGTGCAAGCCAAAAAGCTAGGTACGGATTTGAGGACAAGTGTCCAGCCACCGACCAGCAGAAGTGGTAGTCACGGGGATTTTGAAACACAGTTCAAACCCATAAAAAGTTTCCAATCTGTTTTTTAATTCAGGAAAGGGTAAGTCCATAGCCAACCAACCACACCAGTCCTCCTTCAGAGGATTCCACATTGCTTTGTTTGCAGCCTGAAATAGAAATATCCCATCAAGGAAAAAAAAACCAAACAAACAAAAAACCAGAGAAAAAACCAAAGAGGAGGGCTGTACCCTGGTCACGCAATTCAGACACTTCCCCAACACGCACCACTGTTTTCTGTTTATTTTCAGCTGGAGCTTCCCCTCCACATCCACCTCCTCCCTCCTTCCACTTACAAACTGATATGCCATTTAAGATCCCCTATCTGCTGGCTCTGCCCACGGCATCCGCGGCGCTTAAAATAAGCAAGCTATGACAAACGCTGGGTAAACCCAGTCACTATGAATACTGCAACAGCAGAGTGGCTGAGGGGTATTGCAGACGAGTCATATGCTTCAATATTTTGTCCCCAAGAGCTCGGCCAATCCATTTAGCAATGGAGCTGGACTCTAATAATAGACACAAGGATACACAGGAGATAAATGTACACAAGACAAAAATAAACCCCAGCCTTGTTATAATTTTAATACAGGAGCTAAACTGGGAAATGATAAATGAAGACCGTTTCCACAGTTGAGTCAAGAGGAAAATTTAACTCCCAACAGCCCAAGAGCAAACACACACATTGAAAACGGGATGGGGGACTTTCAGAGAGCTAAAGGATTGGACGAGCATTACTTTTTAAATAAGTTTTTCATTATTTCAAATCACACCAAAAAACCCAATGCTCTACTGTTTTCCAGGGCAACCTGAAGCAGATTTTAAGCAACCGTGCCTGTTCTCAGACATCAAGTGCCTGCAGTTGTGGGGCCAACATCCATCTCAAAAAGTTGCTTTCAGCTCCCTGAAAGCGGTGTAGCATCAACGCCAGCTCATTTTGATCTCAGTCAGTGATCTCAAATTAAAGCTTTAATACACTCATACACAGCTATAAACTCCTACATACATTTTTCCTTTATGAGTTTTAGCCTGTCTCCAGTCTACATGGTTAACCACGCTCCCCCCACAGCCCCTGCCTTTGCTTTAGAAAACAATCTCCAATGTTTAATGAGATTAACTATTTCCCCACGGAACTTATCTGAGGGATAACTCTTCCCTTCCCACAGGAATACCCAGAGGAGCCCCAAAGATTTCACAACCTTAAGCCATGTGTCATCACGAGTTATGCTTTTGCGTACACAAACATCTTCTGCATGATCAAACGAGGATGCAGATGCAGGGGCTGTGGGCCAAAGGAGAGGTCCAATCCTCTGATCTGACCTCCGACCAGATGTCTCCAGCCCAGAGTTTCACCCAGCAGCTCTCAGATGCTCCCCAAGCCTGCGGGAATGGGAACCACCGTACTCCTCAGCAATCTGTTGCAGCATTCATCACCCTACCTGTCCACCCAGCCCCTCCTATGCATGACGCTGTACACAACCAGGTGCTCCTCAAAAGGAGCTCCAACTTTGCACAGAAGTGGCTTTGCAATTCTGGCCACGGTGGTGCCTCTCAGACGGTAAGAGCTACCAGCAGCCAGGGTCCTGCCACGTACAGCACAAAACAGAGGTGGCCACACCAGGGTGTCTGCAGGTACCTTCACCTCGACAAATTCTCTGCTCTTGAGCCATGGCTCCAGTTCCCTGGATGATACCAGATCAGCTCCCTCACATCCCCAGACACCTGTAAGGGACTCCAAACAGGCCTTATTCTTCTCCCATCTGATTCTACCAACTCATGAGGCACAGGATTGTTATCCAAGAGTGATGCAAGACGGGCCAGAGCAGATCCTTAACCACATTCAAGCCCTTCCTCTGCTGAACCCTCTCCTCCCTTACAAGCCAGCCTTGTCTATGGCTTCAAAGCTCATTAAAAGTTCTACCTTGGGTTAACCACCACAGGAGCACCCTTCTTCAGGTGACTCTCGGACTGATCATTATGAAAAGTACGAAGGCGTAAGAAACTGTTCAGAAACCCTGCCTCTATCACTAACTCGAGGACAGGTACGACACTTCTAGACAGTACCTAGACTCACACTTCTTTCAGTGAAGTAAGACTGGACCAGGGTAAATTTCACTGCATGTTTGTCTCTGCTCAAACCATCCTACCAAAAAGGAGAAAACAGTCATGTTTCAGACGGGAGAGACTTTTTATAGCAGCCACGGATATCTGGCACACTTTGCTGAAGGTCTTTCATCATGCACACAAGGTATAATGCTATCTAGTAATCTGAGGAAACATCCATGGGTTTTTCAACCTCCTCTAGAAATTGAGATTCAACAGGAAACCACAAATACACCAGGCAATTAATTTTTCTTTACCAAATGTTTCCAGTCATGTCGCAATTTTAACAGTAAGCAAACTATTTGGGTTCTTTCCAGTTCTTGTGCAACAATGTTCCTCATTTTTCATTTTATTTTTTAAATAATCTGGCTGAGATTTTAAAAAAAGAGTTTAAAACAAGTTAGGAAGTCAGTGTGAACAGAGCATACTCTCCCTGCTAACTATTTACCCCCCGAGAGGTTTCCGTATCACATAGCAGAGGCTTTGTACAAACAATTAAGTAAAGACTTTTCCCAGCTAAAAATACAGCGAACCGCCTAAGAAATAAGAGCAGAGCAACATATCTACCGACACCGGCAACGCCAAGCTATCTGAACCACATAAATAAAAGTCTCATTCAAACACTCCCCCCCTCCCTTCCCAGCACCATTCCAGGAGAACAAAGAAACATTAAGTCTTACTTTCCTGGTGTATATTTGATCAGACCTTCTGTTAACACAGTATGACAACAGCAATGAAGGGAAGAATATCACAGCTAAACAACCGTCTACCATTCCCCTTCCTTCTGCCGAGTCCTAGCTGACGCAAGGATGGAGCAGCTGCTGTCTGTTTTTAAACAGCTCCATATTTCATAAGAAGCTGCTGATTTCTGAAAGGACAGAAAACCCAGCCAATGGCTTACAAAATAAGAACCAAATGAAAGCAATTCAGGACACACTATTTAAACGTCGTGTCCATTTGCTCAGCTTCCTTCCAACATACCACTGCAGCTGAAATTCGTAAGACAAGTTCGTCCTCTGTCTCAGCCTACTCCATTATCACCACGAGCACTCCGTTATCACCACGAGCAGAGAACTCTAAAAAAATCCATCCCATGGCTCTAGATAAGAAATCTTGAAATATGGGAGAAAATAAACCCATGTGTCCAGCTTGATGTAATCACAGAAACTAGTTCTGCACCAAATAAACATTACCCTCCCCTAGTTGTGTTTTCTGCTGCTGAGGGACACTGTATCAATATTAAACGGCCATTTGGGATGGAAAGACTCTCCTTGAAGGACATAGCCATACATCTTGAACTTTTGAAAACTTAACAGCAAAAAATAAATAAATATCAATATCCATGTATTTTTAATCAGGGTTGTATCAGTATCTGGGAAGCCCCTCATCACTACAGAAATTCCACACTTAGGTCGTCTTAAAAATCTACATCATAGGACACATGTCACTGCGTATTAGGACCTCAAAAGAAAGGAGCTGAAACCTTTTCTGTTCTGGCTCTGCAGCTCTCACTTTGGCTGTAAAAAGCAATGGGTTACACCAGGCGAGTCCCTCCTGAGGGGCTCCAGACGCCTGCTGACTCCTTTCTAGTTAATAGCTGCTGTAAGAATACTGCTTTTTCGGCTGTTTGTGTCATGTTGATTAGCTTAGATAAGGACTTGGGGAAGGAGGAGGGAGAAGAGGACATGCAGGGGGAGGAGGATTTAAAAAGAAAAAGAAAAAAAAAAAGGCTTTCATCTGCTCTAATAATTAGCAGGTCATGCTGAAAATGATCAGCATCCCTTTAAAGCAACTGTGCATGAAGTGTGCAGAGCCCTGCTCAGGTCACTGCACCCATGCAAGTCGCTTAGTTATATCAGTCACTAAGACCTTGTGGTTTTCTGAACTCCTCTGGCTTCATAAGGGCTCTGGCCAAAAGCCTTCTACTCCCACATTTCCCTTCCAGGAGACGGTGGGTAACAAGGCTCACCAATCTTGCCACTCAGTCACAAGGGAGTGGGCATAAAGGTGCCAAGGCAAATCAAGGACTAATTAAAGGTTTGCAAAGGACCTTCAGTTTCTCTGATAAAGAAGCACAGGGAAACTTATTGCAAAGCATTTGCCATTCCTGGAGAAATATTGGGTGCAAGAGCCTCCTGTTCCTCACCGGGAGATTTTCCCAGGGAGACCAACAAGGAAGAATCAGATTCTGCCCCAAATATGACAAAGCTCTTCCATAATTCACTAATTCAGAACATAATACACATGTTGATTCACGCAGAACAGACTGCCCTCCCAAAATGTCCTGCCAGCTGTGGGTCTCCAAGGGCCTCACCCCTGCATCAGACAAGCTTGAATACTACATTGAAGACACTGTCTGGGACTTCATATATAAGCCCTGGTGCAAAATGAACAGCAGAAAGGGGCAACAAAAAGAAGTTAACAAAGCAGCAACAGAGCTCTGGTCATTTGGGCTCCCCCTCCTCCCCACATCTACTCTCACCTTCAGAAAAGCCAGTGTTCATCTCCTGGAGGAGCAGGACCAGTTTCGCCAGAGCACAGGTCCTTTAATAGACCTGTCCTCCTCAAAAGAGGTGAAAAGATGGTTATGACAATGATAATTCTTCCTCTGATGTGCTCACATCCTTCTATTAAGGACACATTACCTCAAAGGTCAGTAATTGCCAGCCAGAGCCAGCTCTGCCTTGACAACCCATCTTCGAAACGCACTGAGTGCCTGACCGTGCCCAGGACAACAAGAGACTGCCCTCAACGTGCTGTCTGGAGAGGAGGATTTCCTCTGGTGGCCGTGATGGCTGTGTCTTCTCAAATGTCTTTAACTTCAGCAGCCTTCCCTCACTTCAAAAATCATTCTTCCTCCTCAGCTTAACGCTTATCCCCAAACTGGCATGCACCTTCAAAGCACTGCTGTTTGGAAGAAGCCTGGGAAGATGGAAATTAAGAGACTGGTTTCAAATAAAGCAATGGGTTAAGTCATTGTGTCCAGTTACCAAACGTACCACCAGGCCCCAATGCTTTACAAGGGCAGGAGCGACTCCCCCGGCACGCAGGGGGACAGAAAGGACAGGGGACAGTCCCTACGAGACCAGTGTGGCACAGAGACCAAGGAAACAGAACCAGGGCTGGTCCAGGAGGGCAGGAGCAAAGCGGAAACCCTTTGTAGGAAGGGGAAAAAAACCCAACATATAAGCAGCAGAGACTGAAATCATCCAAACTCCCTCCATATGTCTCAGTAAAATAGCGAGCAGCAACACTGAAATGGTCACAAAGGCATCAGGAAGGAGCCAAAGCAAACTGAAGTGTGAAATGCATCCCTCTGCGGTACCAACATATTCACCTGAGAAAGGGGAATCTTCCTCCAAGAGGGCAGTGTGGAGTATCTCAATGACAAACCTACAGCAATTATTAGAAAGGCATCATCCATACATAATTTTGAATTTAATTTAATTAGGCACCCTGCTAACTTCATTACTTATTTAACCGGACTGCTCATTCAATTTACGTTACTACTGTTTCAGATAACTGCTCTGGGCCCCATCTCGGTGGGAAGCATGCTGGAGGATGCATTTGGGAAGTGGCTCAGCACAGGCTGGAGCCCCAAGCCCACGCTCCCCTGACGCTCAGCACCTCCCCTGGGACAGCCGCATTTACCATGCTGAAGGTTTTATGCCTTCATTCTTCTACCTGAATACAGAGAAGTCCAGAGGAGTTCAAGGAGGAAAAAAAAGAAAAAAAAAAAAAAAAAAACAAAAAACACACCACAAAACAAACACCACACGGCCGCCAGAAAAAAGCAGATTTATCATTGTTAATGCCTGTGCTCGCAAGTCAAAGCAGCAGCCTCCTACACAGAAGTATTGCCAGATACTTCTTTTTTACCTGAGAAACACCCAAAAATAATACTCTGTCGGCTTTGGGGATATACATCAGAGCACTTCACTCATTATCCAAGAGCACCCTTATGAAATCATCATCTCCAGTGCACGACACACCAGGTCAGGACAGAAATCAAACAAGGTCTCATGCAAACCACTGCTCTTGCAACACTTTCTAGGGCTGGAGAGGTGAGCAGCCTGAAGCTGAACCTTTCACACCAAAGCAAACCCAGAAACGGAGGATCCGGCTCCCCAAAGCCTCATGCCGGCCACCGCAAGTGTCCTCCTTCCTACCACTTCAGACAGCCGCATCCCTCCCAGTCCACCAGCTCTGCCTTCACCCAGTCAACTCCAGGGCTCTGCCCAGAGGACTGGGTCAGAAGTCTCAGTTCCCTGCCTGATTAGAAGGGAAGCAGCACCATGGCTGAATAATGGAAAAGAGGAAACAGCACCTCAAGCAGATCCCTGAAATAGCCTGCAGGAGGTAGGAAGATACCTCAGCCTTAGACAGCAAGGTCTGTCCCAGAAAATTCATATCTATATAAAAAGAGCCATGATTGACAGGAGCAAGAGAGTGTGAAATGGTACAGACTCTAGCTTGAAATTAGGTAACCCTCTGCTGTGGTTTTGTTTGTTTGTTTTTGCTGGGGTTTGCTTGTTTTGTTTTTTGTTTTTTAATTCATTCTTCACAAAAACATTTCTTCATCAAGGTGCTTCTGAGTGTTCTGAGCATCCATTAAAAAAAAAAAAAAGGGAATGCAAAGGTGGACAGCAGCACAAACCCGGGCACCCTTCCATCCCCGCGCACCAGCCCTGCCAGCACTGAGGCTGTTGTGCCGCTCACCATCGTGCGGGCGAGCTGCTCGCACACCCGGGAACGAACGTCATCAACGCGTGCAAGTGTCTTGGAGACAGCGTTGTGGCATCCATTTTTCATGCTCCAAATTAACTCCAGACCCCAAAATAATTTAAGAGCTTAGGAGTTCAACATAATTTTCTCCAGCCAGCACGCAGGGCTTGTCTGAAGCAGCAGAAGTTTGGCGGAGCGGCCGTACGAACAGACTTGTGTGTTTTGGGATCTGCTATGTTAATAGAAAAGATACAGATCCACTGGTAGTGTCTTTTACTTTTGGGTTACCTGGTAAACAAAAGGACTGAAATGACTGCCACAAAGATTAACGATTCTGTCACGAAGCCAACACGTAGTCAGCAGCAGTAATAACCACAGTCACTACAAAGCCTTCAAGGAGAACCAGCACCAGCAGAAGTGATGAGTTTTCCAGCTAGCTCTCGTAAAAACAAAATTTTGTCTAGCTCACAACCCCACGCTGATCTTCTGTTCAAGATGCTCAAAATTAAACCTCAGGCCAAGGAAAAGAAAATCTAATTTTCAGTTTCATTAGCATGCAACCTCCCCCAAGTGCAGTATGAACTATTTGCCTGTTCCTTGGGAATAAAATTCGCAAAATGACTTGCACAGCGTTGGGGGAAAAGTAAGTGCTCGAGTTCCCACCAACAGGGAAGGAGGCTCAGCGTCACAGCAAAGCCATCTCTGCTGACCTGTCTTCACACAACGGTGGCAGAGACTAATCATTGCATCAGAAGGACGACCAGGCTCTGCCATCTGGCCAGGGACAGGGCTGAAGTGGCAATGCCAGGATTATTCCATCCTTCACAAGGTGCAGGGATCACGTAGTCTCCATAGAAATAGAGGATCTTGGCAATTCTCATTTCCTACAACAAACAGTTCTCAGGGGCCTCTTCCAACCTCCTCTGGCAGGAAGAGGGGAACTACTAACACCTAATCGCTGACATTTAAGAATGTGAAGCTCCAACCATCAAGTTGACACCGCAGCAGGGAGTGCAGCTAACAGGTATACAGTTCCATGCTCCCCAGGGTGTGAATTTCAAGTTACAGTTGAAGAAGAAGAGAGGAAACTAACCTACAAAAGCAAGCAACTTTATCTGGGATGTATTTATCCACACATACCATGTGGCCACACCATAATGTGAACACCTGTGTGGATTATGCATTACTCCTCCAGCAGCAGTGTCCAAGGCATGCTCACATCTGGAATCCTTTATGTTTTCAATGCTACTTCTGCGTTCTGCTTGGTGCCAAAATGCCTGGAGGAAGCAGCACGTGCAGGGTGGAGGAAAGGAGCAGGAGAACACTCAGTAAGGTACCAAAATACTTCAGATATCAACATGATGAATGCAGTAGACAACTTGAGGAGCAGATATCCACCAGTGTGCACTATAAGCAGCAAACGAAAGAAAATGCTGTGGTTTGTAAGAAGGTCACACCAGGTGAAAGCTACTGTTCTCCTGTGGCTTACAATAAAAAGCAAATTCGCATTACTGGTAAGTAAACCCAATGTTTGTTATTTCTGTTTCTTTGTTTGCTATGTAGAGCTCTAAAGCCAAGCAGCAACATTTCCTGGCCAGCTTTATGTTATTCACACACAACTTACAAATCGAGGCTTGCATCTGGACTTTTCTGTATCACAAGAGTTGCACTGAATGTCACAGGCAGCCCCCAAAGCACGCAGCATTCCACAACACACAGCACCAAAAAGTGGCATACGAGTCCTCTCCAACGCCACCCCAGCTAGGCTGCTGATCAAGGTCCTTTTAAAGAAAGAACTTCATAATGCGTGTCTCTAGCTGCTCAGGGAGACGGCATTAAAACACAAAGGCATACAGCTCTCATGCTAACATTTCCATCTGCTCAGGAGTTGCTTTTATTTAAGGACAGAATAAAATCAAGAGCAGTGCGCTGACCCTCTGCACAGGCACTTGGGTGCTTCAATCCTTTTAGGCACACCACAGATTTTCAAAGCACCCTGAGGACATGCAGATAAACAAACATTTAAAGGGAGATGCATGTCAAGAGGGCCATCAGCAGCTCTCTAAGAGATGTTTGGCACAAGAAGCTCAAGACAGAGGGCCGTGCAAAACCCCTCTGCCTTCAATCACATCTGGGCTGACCTTCCCGCCAGGCTGGGTTCACACAGCCTGCCCCTTGTCTTTGCTCCAGTTACCCCAGCAAAGACCGGAGTGACCCCAGCCCGCCTTTTGGCTCTGCTTTCAATGCCAAGCCTTCAAAGAAACCTGACCCAAAGTCCAACAAGGTTAATGGACAGGCACACATTGACGTCAGCGAGGTCCCTGGATAAGGCCACTGCAGTGTTTGCCTTATTCTTGGAATCCGCACCACCTAGAAGCCAAGGAACAAAGTTAAGACTGACCAGTGGTTTGCTGTCTTGGTCTTCCTGAGGACCACCCTATCTTCTGCACACACCTCTGGCAGGGCTCAGGCAAGAGGGGACTGATATTAGAAGGCTTTTTCCGTATCATCCATACTGGATTTCTCCACACTAAGCAACCAACAAGGCCAGACTTACAGGTCAAACCCTGAAGACATCAAGTGGTGGGGAAACCTGCATACAAAGTGTTGACAAATGTTGATGTGCATTTCATCTCGTGTGCCAAAGTGCCAAAATTCCCAGTCTCTAAAACTTTTCAGGCTTGGGTTCCTCAGAGGTTCAAGGGTTACTCCCAGCATCTCTCCACGGGTAACAGCAGACGTGACCCCTTTTGAACGCAGCACATAACACTGGGACTGACAGAGTCCCAAATATTTGCCCCGTAAGGCTGGAGGTTTGCAGAGCAGCTGTGTTATTTACTTTCAGAGTTTAATTCTATCCAAGGCGATTTTTGGGCTGCACTCCAGAGACATTTACCTCTTGCACCAGCCTACGCTGCCACAGACACTAGGAACCCAGTTATTCACCAGTCCCCTAGCAGAAAAAAATAATGTATCATTACTAAACCCAGCTCTTTGATAGAAACTCCCTGAAGATCCTCACGTGACATAAGAGACAGGAGCTCTGAGAGACGAGTAATCCTCTGCTCCCATGCCAGAACACCTGTTTATTTGGATACCAAATACCAGTGGCTCAAAAAAAAAAGTATGAGCCATCCTTCTCCCCCACTTCTTTTGAAGATGATGGATGCATCTGGTCGGGAAGCTGAGCAGCACCACACAAAAAAGCCGTTTTAACACCCCCATAGCCCACAAGCAAGACACGCAAATCAGTCACTAACAAAGATCAAGTCCTCATTAGACCTGAAACATGAATGGATCATACAGAACAGCATTTCTGAGTATTTGTGTATTACAGCTACTTTTCTACAGCAGGAAAAATAAATAAAAAAAAAAAACCAAAACAAAGAGCCTAAGGCAGTCCCAGGCAGGACATGCAAGCTGAGTAAGTGTTCATGCTTAAAGGGAAATAAATAGTGAACCGTCCTCCTCCCTTAAAAATAAAGCACGCCTTTCAATGTGCAAGTCAGCATGGAGACTGTGCGGAGGCTGGAGCCCCTCAGCACTGCGTAACGTGCCCCAGGCTGTTGGTATGGAAAGGGATGATGGTTTACTGGGTGTTAGCACAGCTTAACAGACTCAATTCCAGGTGTATCGTTTCTCTGTGCCCATGTTTGCAGAGCCTTTACACAAAGCAGGCAGCACAGCTAGGACAGTCCGCAGTCTCGGATGAGGCTGGACTCGAATCACCCACCGGCAACTTGGATACCAGCAACAGTCAGAAGCAATGGGTACTTCTCAGAAAGAACGTACTTGCTAAGAGCAGCAATATCGACCACTCCAGGAGTTCTAATCGATAGTTTTAAACAAGTCACTGCATCAGTAGAGGTCCACCACTGCCACAAGACCAGGAAGAACATGAGGAGGCAATCGCTGAACATATATCAACAACTACGGCACTAATTCAGACACCAATGAAGACAGAAGGTGGTTCGCATGGTCTTCAACCAGCACTCAGTCTACCTGTAACTGCCCTGAAAGAACAGAGCGTGATTATTTTCGGACTAAATTCCCCACCTAAGGCCAACAGCTCCTGGAACAGAGCCTGAGGAACAAAAGCATGCTACCAAGCCACAAAACTCAACATTATTCACAGCACCAAACCAACTGAGCAAGCTTTCACCTACAGACGCTGCCAAGCTCTGCCCCACACTGGCACTGTATGTGCTTCACAGCGGTGATGGTGTCCAGCAGCAAAGCCCATCACGGCCAAACCAGGAGAAGGTCACCAAGGGGAGGGAGGGAGCTCTAGAGAAAATGTACGGCATCATCGGCATTGTTGGGAAAGCAGCAGGAATGTGGCACAAAGGTAACTGCTGCAGCCTGGGGCCGCCAGATGAAAGCAGGATCAATACTCCACTATGTTGTTTAACCCGTTTATTAGGGGGGGAGGTGGAGATAAATGAGTATTTGAGTTGCCAGAGGGTACACTTTCACCCCAATCTGAGTCAGCCAGATGCGAGTTCCTGCCCAGCAACACCATCCCCAGCCAAATGATTTCTGCCTTACAGTTCACTTAACCACAGAATACAAAGAGCCAGTAACCCAGCAGTCGATAATGGAATAAACTATAGGTCAGTGACCAGGGGAAAACACACCATTTAAAATTATTCCAATATTGACACGCACAGGAAACACAGGCCTGTATTTTTATTTATTTATTTTAACGAGCCTATCTGCTCAGAAGCAGCGCTGAGCCAGCTGCTAAAATTACAGGGTTAGATTCTCAAAGTCTGTGGGTAAACTGCATAATGCCAGCACACACATCCATAAAAGCGTGCCACTTGCAAGCAGGGTTCAGCGCGCACGTGACCCGCCACAACACGGCGTGCACGCACTCGCTTATCAGGACATCAGCCCAGGCGAGGGTTAGGGGGGTACCTGAGCGCGCAGCACAGCTCTGCCAAGCTGCCTTTGAAAGCATGGCCTGTAGCCAAAAGGGAGAACACAAACTCCCTCAAAACGCTCCGCCAGAAGCCCAGCCAGGCTCATTTACAGCTCCATTTCCTCTCAAGGTTGCTTTTCCCCAGGAAAATGCTGCAATGACAATTTGCACCTTAAGATTAAAGATCGCCATGGCTCTCCAGCAGCTGAAAACACCCAGAAAAGCCCCTTTCCCCTCCCGAGTCCAAGGAGCACTTCTTCCATCGCTCACGAGCAAAGCGAGGATGAGGTGCCACCAGCAATCGCGCAGGCACCACGCAGAGAACATCTCAGCTGAAGTTCACGCGGTACCACAAAAATAATCTTATTTCCTCAGAATAAAACAAGGTGATGTGAATTCAGCAGCGCCATTCAGACAAGCAGTAGGCACTAATTCTGGCCAACCTCTTGGCTCCATCAAATAGCACAAAACTAGCTGCACCACGTGTACCAAACAGAGTTTCCAGCCTTTAAGACCAACAGAAGTATTCAGTATGATCCCATCCTTATGCCCCACCACACAATTAAAGCTAAAATTTAACACGTTTAGACAGCAGGATCTCAACGCCAAGTCATCCTCCTTGCAGAGCTGGCTGCTGCAGTCCTCTGGCCAACCTCCCCGCACTGAACGAGATCCAGAGCACTCTTCATCCCTGCTGGCACCCATCGCAGCCATCGACGTTAACCAACCTGCCCGGGCTGATGCAGGCAGCGCCAGGAGCACGATACTGAAGCACCATTTCACAACAGCAGCAAAGGGAATGCAAAGCTGAGATCAACAACCTTTCCAGGAGAGCACCAAGGAAATAAATTACACTGGTCCCAAAATTCATTTTTCCTCAAAAACACCTGCTTGCCAGAGGGAAAAGCCTTCAAGGCTGAATTTAGGGCTCAGTAAAAAGACCAGATTACAAGCCCTGGAGAACACTTGCTCTGCTTCTCCTCCAGCAGAAGTAAAATAGAGCAGCAAAGATGGGCCGGGCAGACCTCCTGCGTACCACTGAGGGGCAAGCGACCGACACTAAGGGCTGCAAGAAAGTTCAGCTTCCCACCCCAGCCACTCCTTGGCATCTTTCTCACTGCCACTAACGAGCCCACTGCGATTCCCACCAGCGGGAGAGGCACCTGCCCATTAACAACTGGACTCCTGCCACCGACTGGCTGGACCCACGGCACCCCGTGCGATGAGACAGCTCTGGCTGCCCACCGCCAGCCCGCCCAGCGCTCAGCAGCCCCCGGGGCCGTCCCGTTCCCTTCTTCAACAGGATGAGAAAGCACGGCTTTTATTCAATGTCTGTCCCTGCCTCTCATTTGCTTGGGAAATAACCAGCAGGTAAACAACACCCAGCTAGCAATTTGCTTACCAACACGGAAAAAACCCTCTACTTTCAACTTTTTTTTTTTTTTTAAATTTCAGTGAGTAACAAAGCCTTAATCCAGGCTCAATAAAGCACTGCAGAGCCTGGCTCAGCTCACTTTGGCTACAAGCAAATCAATAGCTTTCTTATATCTCTGTGCTCTGCTTGGGAGGGAAAAGGGGCCACTTCTTTCCCAGCCAAGACATCTGCACAAGGCATCTATGTGCTGTGAGCCAGGACCCCTCACGGGGAGAGCTGAAAAGAGATGAAAGAGTGCTTTGGCACAGCAGAGCCGTCTCCTCTCACCCTCATCTCTTCTGGCACTGCCAGTGCGTTTCATGTGGGAAAGTTTTCAACCCCAGTTTGGCCTCCCAGCCACCATCGGTTCTGCACTGGTTAGTTACTCACAGCGGGGTGGGGTGGAAGGAGGTGGGGAAAAGCCACTCGGAGCAGAGGTTCAGATACTGTGGGTAGGACTGCACAGGCCTCCTGCTCTGCCCAGGCAGCTGCTGACAGAGCTGCTTATTCTGCACATCCGTAAGCTTAAAAAAATGAGGCTCAGAGGCACCGAGGAGGAAACATACAGGAAAGCCAGCCCTGGATTCAGGAACGCCTCGGTGCAAATCAATCTCTGCCTCCCTTCCAGAAAAGGGTCTAGAAGTCGCTACAGAGATGAAGACCGCATGGCCAAACCTAATGCACCCAAATATTACAGTCCCAGAAACACCTCAAGCAGATCAGTAGGCACAATCCTTCCTCCCCCCCAACACACAACAGGGACATCACAGCACCTCAGCCCCTGAGCTCCTCTGCAGGCAGAGCCATGCCAGAAGCCAGTGCAAACTCATCCCAGGTCACAGGAAGGCTGCTGCAGGGCTGGCACACGCGAGACATCCAAAAAAGCCCCTGTGCAAACATCCCTGGGCTAGGGAGCTTTGACTTTTCCAAGGGTGAGCCTGGACCAGCCTTTCATCTCCACCCGTGGGCTGTCCCTGGGCTGCCTCCCTGCTGGCCCAGGGAAAACCCAGCCACCCGCAGCGTGCTCGATCCTGCAGGAGGAGGGAGCTGACTCCAGAAGAACAGTCACCAGCCACCCCGGTGGTAAATCATAAACCCCACAACTTTAAAATAAGAGTTCACACAAACCCATATTACAAAGATCAGCAGAGCTGTGTCAATTAGATTAGGCTCTGCCTTGTTATCCGTCATGTTTACAGTACACGAGAATGCTTTCTAAAGAGCAGATGCTTTTCAAGTTTAATAATTCAACCGTTTAGAACTGAGCGGTGAAAGACCCTGCACACAAAGAAATAAATGCACGCACAACAGAGGCCTTTTTGTTGATTTTCAACTTTTTTCCCTTTAAATATAAACTACCAACGCGGCCAGAAATTTTTGCTTCTGAAGAAATAACAGACAAAGAGGATGTCTAATAGATGGAAAGCATTTGGAGAAGGAAAAACAAAACCAAGACGACCCTCAAACACATTCTTGCGGGACAACTTCTGAAAACCACATGAATAAGTAATACAGGCTTCCCTTGAAACAACAACAGCAAAAGCTTCAATGGACGACGTCATCAGGACTTGATCTCTGCTGCAGATCAAATGCCATACAAGCAGGAAACAGCTGACACACAGCTCAGTCCAATTATATACAGTGCCCTTTCCATAAAGGGCCTCCTCTTTACTGCAAGCAAACTCTTATCTTCAGCTCTGCTCTCTTCGCTGGCAGCCACCCTCTTCTGCCCCTTGAAGGAAAAAGGCAAAGCTGGCATTGCACTCTGCCTCCTGCCCGAAGGAGCACAGAGCTGGCGTGTCTCGGGGTGTCTAACCTACGCTCTCTCTGCAAGGATGTTCAGCAGCACAAGCACAAGATGGAAAGCCACAAAACACCCAACAGCTAATCTTGGCTCTGATAACATCTTCCTGGAACATGTCACTTAAGGTCTCCAAACCTCAATTTCTCCATCTGTAAAAAAGAAAAAACAAACAGTGAACAAAACTCTGCCACTGCAAGGTCTAAATGGAAAACACCTGTAAAAACGATTCTCCAAGGGTGACATGCACTCTTTGTACCCACTATTATCAGGGCTTGGACTATGAATTGTTCAGAGCGTGAACTATTTGCATTGTATGTTGAAAACAGTACAGCCTGTTGTTAGCGCTCAACGCACAATATTTTCTACACACCCATCTCATCATCTCAGTCATTTATACCATGACTAGTTCTTTTACATTTACTCACATAAAACCACATAAGTTTGGCATTTACTGCATTATCACTACAGAGAAATTACTGTAGGGGACAAATTAATTACCTATGCAAAGCAGGCTAAGAATAGTCAGCAACATACTGTACCACTGAAACGCTAGACAAAGCCTCAAACAGAACTCCCCTCATGTGGAGGATTACAGGCTCTACCCACAAAGGACTCAAGTGTCTTGCCTTATCTTTATTCCATTTAAAAGGAAACAGACTTCCCTGAAAACCTGATAGAAACATGCCTTTACAGAACAAATGCAAACGGATTAATGCACTTATCAGCAGTAGGCTTGAGGAGAGGCAAAGACATATTCCTCCTGCTGCCTAGATATTCTAAGATACTTTTAATTAAATTACAGAACATCATTAACTAATGAAATATTGGAGTCCATCCTTACACAACCCTCCTTTTCCTGCTGCCTTGCAGACCCCTGCGGTCTAAGAAGCCACACAAGCATTTCAAAGGCAAGACATAGGGACTACAAAGGGAGTTGCAAAAGAAAAACCTCATTGCTCTTCCTTCCTCCAAGGCCAGCCATGCCCACTCGCACCCAGTTCTGGGAAACAGAGCTATCCTTAGGTAGAGGAACATTCAAAAGGAAACTCAACTGTGTTAGCAGCTTCATTAGATTCCTTTTATACACAAACCTGAGCAGCACAACCGTCAGAGCCCAAAGGGCAAGAGCCCAGCCACAATTCTTTCCAGCTCCTGAGGCTGCGTGCAAGGACACGCACCCTCCGCTCACCCCTCGCAGGCACCGTCTGGCCCCCGAAGGAAGCGGAGACCCCCGGGTCGCACTAGTCCATTAAGTGTCTGTGCAGGCAGAAGGTATCATAAATTGGTTTTAAATGCCTTGCACTGGCTGAGGGGTTTAACAAGTATATACCAAAACGCTGCCTTGTCAAGTTCTGGATCGTCAGCGTTCAATCCTGGAAGCAGCCAAGTAAGAAATGGACCTGGAGACAGACAAACCTGTCTCAGTGGTTTTCCCCTGCCTCGCCCTCTCCCTTAGCCACCGCATGTTTGCTTTCGCTTCTAAACTTCGCTTCTCTGTGCAAACGGTCTGCTAGGAGAGGTATTTGCTCAGTCCACAAATTTCCTGCATTTTTTTTGTCCAGCTCCAGGGCCTGATAGTCGGGCGTTTCCAGCTCGGAGTCCCAGGCTATGAAAAACAACTGCAGCCTGGCGGGAGAACTGATCCATCACCGGGCATCAAAAGCAGAGACGCTTCTGCACACTGCTACCTGAGCATCAGAACGGATGTCAGGGATGCTGCGGACACCGGGGTGTCAGAGCCAAGGGGGAGCCCGGCCTCTTCACCCGGGAACAAAGACACCCAAAGCACCGCATCTTTGAAGCCACGCTTTAAAAGCATCAAGCAGCTGCAAAGGCACGGCACAGCCTTCTCAAAGCTCTCCTGTCCGCCTACTTACCGCCAAGGAGCCTGCCCCTGGTCATGCTTTGTAGGCAGGCCAGCTCTGAACCTCGGCCCATTTAAAGTCAGCTTTTATATAATCATCTTTATTCTACATGAGAGCTTTACACCACACCCATCACCACATTACCTGGATTTAAGTGCTCAGCCTATGGAAACATAGTCATTTTCCCTTTTCCCAAGGCCTCTGACACCCATGTCCTCCTAGCATTTGCTGCAGCTCTGCACCACACCGATCCTGTAACGCGTCTAACGCACTGACCAGCTCTGACTTGGAGCAGCACCAAGCACAACCGGTCCTCAGCAGGCTCTGGATGCAACGATAATACAACAAGGGACACTCCAGTTCAACAGAAACCCGAGGGACAGAAACAGTTGAGCAGGATCTGGTAGATGGAGGTTATTAGCGCATTACAAATAGAACAGAAATTCAGGAAGCAGTTATCTCCAGAAAAGAAAGATTCATTTCCTTATGATGCTTGCAAATCACACTGCTAACTTCAGATCGGAAGAGCTGGTGCGCAGTAGAATGAAATTAAGCATGTTGGATCACACAGGACACCTGAGTGGATAATAGCAGAAAATTAATGGAAGCATATGTGCCTCGGGCAGAGGACTGGAAGACCAGCAAGAGAGCTGTGCTCAACTAAACTTCATCATGATAAATGAAACCCACTGAACATACTGCAAATGCAGAAATACGGTGATTAGATGTACACCGGAGGTTCAATGTCTTAAACATTAATTGGTTTTCTCCAAGAGCATCTCTCCCAGCCAACGTAAGCACATGTATAGTCTCCCTGAGAGACAAAAGGGTACAGGGAAAAACAGTCATGAACTTTTGGAAATCACTGGCCTCACACAAGGATTTTACCCCTGGATCACCTCCAAAGAAAGCCTTCCAAAACAGCAAATGAAATGGGACTGCAGAGATGAAGCAACCTGCTGCTTAACTCCTGTGCCAATGATCAACAGTCTGGTACTTGGGCAGGCTAGTGACCCCCGGGCATCGCAGATCTCACCTTTCCCCATCAAGCAGAAACCCCGAGACTGGTCTTCCCACCTCAGCATCATCAGAGTGGGGTTCACGATGGAAAGTACAAGGCACTAGCATGGGACACTGACCCTAGCCACCATTCCATCAATGCTGAAGGAAACCCATGCCCTTGTACGGCGTACCTGAATGCTCCCATCACCCCTGCCATGCTGCCTTCTCTCCTCCACCAGAGCATCAAGTACTTTGCTTGCACATTACCAGCAATCTGTTGTTTTCCCCGATGCCAACTCCCTCCTTGCAAAACCTAAATCTTGGAGTCTCCCTATGACTTGCCTTCACAAGAATGCTAATTAGGTCTTTACTACCCCCAGGCTTTCTGAAAGAAAACAGGCATCTGCCATGTGCACTCCCACTCCAGCTATGTTTTCCCATTCCAAATCAACAAAACAAGTGTGTTACTCGGTCAGTGACACGCAGAGGACACAGCCGGCTTTGTAAGAAACCTGGGAAAGGAACAGCATCACCTACCACGTTTCACACTCCCAAATGCCGCGAGGAACATCCATCCTCCCAGAGGAGACCACGTACCTCATGAGAGGCTGCAACAACTGGTTCATAGTGTGCTGGATCCTCACTCCAACGGTGCTGGGTTTCCTCAGCATTTCCCCAAGGAACAGGCTGCTGCCATACCTCTACGCCCACACACAGGCTTTCCAACCTACATCATACCCTTCCCAAGCCACCCTGGTATTTTTAGCACGAGGTGCACAGAGCAAAATGCAATCTGCTTCCACCAGTTGGCCACACTGATTACCATCCACCCAGAACTGTCCTTCTCCGGCACTTCCCAGGACCGGGCTGCCTCCAGCTCTCACATACCCATGAACAGCCACAGAATAACACGAGGAGGGGACTGCTTCAAGACACCAGTCTTCTGCACAGCTCTAAGATGACAGGGCCCAAATTCTGGCTCAATTACAAGAGAATACAGCACTCCAGGCAGACTTAGGGAACATGTCATCGTACTTGTACAGAGGAGCAACTACCCTTACACTGAAGGGCTTATCCTTAACAGCCTTTGATGCAGGAACAGGCACCCAAACGCACTGACCTGACAGAGATAACCAGGCAAGTCAGCGTGGATTAGGAGAACACCACAAGTCTCCCAGCTTCCAGGCAGGTAAGCCACCTTGACGCTCTTCTCAGCTTCCCAATTCAGAAGATGGCTCACAGTCACCACTGCCCACCTCCAAGAGGATTGGAAGTTCACAGCTAATCTGTATTGTACTTGGAAAGCAGAAAGCTGAAAGATACAGGAATATATTCAGATAATAAGAATGTGGAACAAGTGGCTTTGGGAGAAGAGTTTCAGGGCTTGAGAGATTCTTTAAATGCAGCATTTTACAAGCAGGATAAATCCTAGACCATGTGGCGACACAACTGAGCTGCGTGCAGCTGCTGAGCCAGCTATCTCTTTCTAGGGGCACGACTAGTTCCCTACATAAACGGTCCTTTAAATTTTTTAATGCCAACTGCATGAATAGGACTTTCATGGATTCCTACAGCGATGCACAAAGACATCCTCAAAATTTCCGAGCTGCTCGGTAAGCCTACATGCTAGCTGCCTTCACTAGATAGTTCAGACCCCATACTAGAGCAAAACTCTCTCCTCCAGGAAGCTTGTCTCACCGGGAATGTTCTGCTGTCTCCAAGAAATGAAGTTTGGTTAAGTCCAAACAAACCAGACTTTGCAGCATCAGTTCCCAGAGGCTGCACCAGACACTGCTCCACCACCATCCTCCTCAGACCACTTCACAGGGTTTCTTTGTCCACACAGTGTGCCTTCGAACAGAGGCATAAAAGAAACCGAGATAAGCGTGTAATCAATAGGCCTCACCCTCGCTGCTCTCCCGCTGTCCCTGCCATTTTTCAAAGGGAACTTTTCCTTCCTCCCTCCCCTTCTGCATCGTCTCCTCTGGCAGCCAAAGCCACAGCTGCGACCACGCTAAGCCGGATCTGGCATATCGCTCTGCGGAGCCGACCGCGTCGTGCTTGGGGACAGCAACTTGCCAGAGCCAGGACACCTCCAAGAGCTGCTTTTGCTGGTGTGATCAAGGCTTTTCTGCTGCAGCTGTGACGCTGCCTCGAAGGCCCTCTCTCACCCCAATGGACCTGATCCAGAAGCATGGCCATGGAATACTACCCCTGCCCTCCACATGCAGCAGCTCAAGCCCCCACAGGACAGGCTGTGACCCCAGGAACACCACCATGTGTAGTCCCTCCTGCTGAATGCTGAGAAGAGATACACAGCTTCAAGGAACGAAGGGAGAAACAGTCCTGCTCCTCTTGCAGTGGCCAGGGCACCAAAACCACCCTGCTATGGACTTCCACGGTTATCTCTAAGGAATGCCTCCCCGTGGTGTTGCAGTACAAGAGGTTTGCAGCCTGGTTCTCTTAAAACTCCCTGATGCAGTCCAGTCCCACAGTATGTCGGTGAGCAGACGGCACTTACTCTGTGGCATGTACTGCTGTTTCCAGCTGTGCTGCTTCTGCAGAGCAAGACAGGGGAGTCTGTGGTCTTTCCAGGACCCCTGGGAGACATGATACTCAAAGAGCACTTGAGACATGACCACTACAGGGAAGTATGGAAGAGCTGGATCTACGTGAAGGCTGAATAATCCCAACCGCCCTGCTGAAATTCCTCAAGGGATGGACATGCAGAGCAAAACAATGGAGATAAAAGATATATTCTCGAACATGCCCATATAGCTGAGACATGGAGAACAATCTGTACTGTGCTCTCAGGAAATCCTCTCCCTTTTCCATATTCATACTGTTTCAAACACTCCTACATGACATCCCCTCTAGATCAGTGCAAGCTATTACAGAACTGGGGAAACACAGACAAAACCTTGAGACACACTTGCAGCACATTCAACGAGGATGATGATTTATCCACCCGACTTTAGTGTCCCCCACTTGTCTTCAGCAGCTCCCAATTACACATAGAGACCTCCCGAGACTTTTTCCACGTGCAGTACCCCGTGTCTTTCACTGCACAACCAGGCTCTCAGGACCGAAATTCAAGTATTAGGGCACGGAAATACATAAGATAACAAAAAAAGCAGCCAACATTGGACACAACCCTTCCATTTCTGTACCTGACAACTGCATCTGAAGGAACTGTGCAGTGACAACCAACTGAGCCTGACCACGTACGCGGGGAAACCCCACAGCAGCAGCAGCAGGGCAACCCCCCAGCTCACCCCACAGACACACTGCAAGCTTGCTCCAGTCCCATCAGCAACGAGCACAACCCACAACTGCACACAGAAACCTTGTGGCGTATGCGAGAAATGAAGAAAATCAATACTAGGTGGGTTGTTTGCAAATCTATTCCCCCCACCCCTCACCTTCCCAGTCTTGCTGAGGACAGCTCATTAGGTGCCTGGAGAGCGGCCAAAAACGGATGGACCCGAGCGAGCGATGCTGCAGTCCTGCTGGAGAGATGTCTCACTGCCAGGACCCACAAACCGGATAACCAGCCCCGCCGCAGCCTGCCCTAACCCTTTCACCAACCCCCTCCCCGAGACAGCAGGTGAAAGTGGTACACACAAGAGATAAAAAGGGTAAATATAATTCAGCCCAACGTGCACCTGTCCTCAAGACAAAGCCTGCTCCCGGAAGCCAGGCTGTGCCTCTCAGCACACAAAGACGGGTCTAAATCTGTCTGTAATAGAGCTTTTCAGGCTGACTGAACAGTAATGTTCACAAGCTGCTCCCCTCGAGGGAATACTGTATCTTCCTCACTGCATTACCCCAATCAGAAAGATCAGTGAGCAGCTCAAAGGCAGCAGTGGAAGAGGCACCGCTGATGCGATTCCATTTAGAATCTATCAGAATATTTTATTCCTCCCTTTGAAAGCGACAGATTAGGTATTTCCACGTCTCTTTGAAGTCTGGCAGAACAATTCACACCAGTGGACCAAACACCCCTTGCTCCTCATTCCTCTTGCTGTGCCAGGTACTGCAGATGGGAGAAAAGCCTCTTTGAAAGCCCCCCAGAGTCACCCGAGGCAAAGCTACCTCTGCAATCAAAGGCTAAACTCCCAGCCAACGGGTAGCGATTTCTCTTCATCACAGCGAGCTTTATTTCCATTCCAGCTTCTTTATTTTCAGAAAGTCTCCTGGAAAATTAATTGTGGTGCACCTCTATTCCAAAAATCTTGCCTTGGCAAGTGTTGAGTTCCCCCTTTCTGGCAGACGCTGAAATTAAATGCAGCCTCCCTGTTTATTTCCTTCTTGCTGTGGATATGCACATCCTTGCTGAGCTCTGGAAGCAATTTGTTAGTTAGGAAAAATAAAGAAAGATTTCTAGCTCCTGCATAAACAATGGCTGGTGACAAGAGGGGAAAGACAAGGGTTAGATGATTTCTCACATTTTATTAAAGCGTCTCTCAGTGCAGCAGATCAGACAAAAAGAACAAACCCAAACAAACAGATTGAAACAGCTGAGTATCAAAAGGGTACTGGGGAGATAGGCTGAGGCATCTTTTCATGCCCAGGACGAGAACCTCTGCCAACCAACTTCATCGAACAGCCACAAACAACGGTGGACTTTGCTGTTCCATGGTACGGATGTCCCCAACAAGAACGTGCTCAGCACAGACCGACATTGGAAAAGCAGAGCCCAGACTGCTGTACTTGCCAAACACACCTCCTCTGGTCTCAAGTCTGAGTGCTAAGAGGGAAAAATAAAATAAAATAAAATGTATCTTCCCTCATTTCATGTGCAAGAGGGGAAAATAAGCAACTCAGTGCTTCCTCCAGCCCGAAGCACAAATTGATAGGATCATGCTGATCTAATCCAGAGGGCATTCCCCTGCAGATTATAACAGTCTCAAAGTAGGTCATGCTTGGGCTTGAGTTTCTCAGCAAGCCCAACTCTGACATATTTCTAGAGCGTGTGTAGGTGCATGTGTGTTTTTCCCTTTCCCTGTAGTAGGTCGCTGTGCGACACTCATAACCAGAAACCCAAATTAGTTCACAGGCGGGAGCGAAGTCTAAGGACTGGATGTCTGTTTGAAACAGAAAGAGAGAGAGTTATTCCAGCCCAGTGACCCTCCTCAGCATGCTGGCCGGAGCCGACAGCTGTTAATGGCCAAGGGCATTCCTCCTGCCCGGGGTTTCCAAGGGATTAGGGCTGGAATACCGACCAGCCAACACACCGCCTGCACAGGGAGGGGGGAACCAAGCATGGATGTTAACAGGACCAGCACCATGCTGGCAGGGAGCTCAGCTCACCAGGAGGGCAGGCGTGTTCAAATGAGGTCTGAAGCAACACGCATTGAGATTTTGGTTTCCACGCAGGGTCCCATTTCTCCCTCACACCCTCTGTTTCCACACCAGCTTCAGCATAAGGAGCTCATGTAGACACGGCTGCCACTCAACACTACTTTGGGGACAATGTTGGCCAAGGTTGCTTCTCCAAGCTCTATCTGGCCACTGGCACACTCTCCACCCAGTCAACCTGCTCCACGTTTCAGGCTGGAACAAACCAAAAAAAACCAGGAGACCAGGAACCTGTGTTTTGCACAACCACAATCAGGCCTCCAGGTCCCTCCGTTTCTCCAACTCGGCACCTCTTTACCTCTCCCCTTATCGCCTGAACACGAGAGCCACATACAAGGCATCATGATCAATGTTTGCAGCCAGATCCCTACAAAACAAGGGATAAGCACAGCAATAATTTTGATTTGTCAGGACACAAGAGGAGCACATCCCTACTCTCCCTTCATCACCCTGGGACAGCAACAAAACCAAAAAAAAAACCCATACAGAACTGCTTTAACACCCACGCACTCCGAGCCCTTCCCGTAACTTTAATTTCAGACTNGCTGGAACAAACCAAGAAAAAAAACAGGAGACCAGGAACCTGTGTTTTGCACAACCACAATCAGGCCTCCAGGTCCCTCCGTTTCTCCAACTCGGCACCTCTTTACCTCTCCCCTTATCGCCTGAACACGAGAGCCACATACAAGGCATCATGATCAATGTTTGCAGCCAGATCCCTACAAAACAAGGGATAAGCACAGCAATAATTTTGATTTGTCAGGACAAGAGGAGCACATCCCTACTCTCCCTTCATCACCCTGGGACAGCAACAAAACCAAAAAAACCACCCATACAGAACTGCTTTAACACCCACGCACTCCGAGCCCTTCCCGTAACTTTAATTTCAGACTCTCCCAGCTGTCACAGCACTTGTCTCATCCTCCAAGGACTACAAATGCAGGCTTTCTTCAGGGTCCTGGACTGTTTATGTGCAGAGTGAGGAAGAGAATTGCATTTGCTGAGGCTATGAATGATTTATCATCACACTGAACGCAAGAGGAGCGGGGTCCCAGGGCTCGCTGCACGAGCGGAATCTCGCAGGCAGGCTGCATCTGCAGAGATGTTTGTGTGCGCTCTTCAAATCATCATTAACCATCAGGACCCTCAAGAGGAGCATTTATTTCCTTGGGATTGTATGGGAGATGGCTGCTGAGAAAACAGCTGGGCAGGATTTAGCCCCATTATATCCATCTGTCTTGTTCCACTCTCCCACCCCTCCCCATTTCCCAGTTTAACTGGGCACAGAAATAGAGATAACAATGAAAATTAAAAAATAAATAAATAAAAGGGGCAGGGGGGAGTGCATTACATAGCACAGGCCAACAGCGGGTCACAGCTCTGGTCAGTGGAAGCACATGCAGCTGCACAGGGCAGGTTTTATATTTCCAAATACCTCCTACCCCGCTGCCCCTCGGTTTTAGGTACTCATCCCATTCTCCAGATGATTTGCACCGCTCTATAAGTGCAGGTGTTATAAATAAACAAAAATATGCCCACAATAGCATGCAGCTTTCAGCTAGGAAAATGGGCATCAAGTATTCTTAATGAAATGGTTTTGCATTTCCCAGCAGTTCTGTGTTCTCTGGAGACAGGGTGATTAAACAAATACACAGAGCAAGAGCCCAGCCTTGACTCCATCTAAGGGAGTTTTGCCACAGACTGAAATGAAGCAGGAATGCCATCCCACGGACCTCCCTCAGCCAGCCACACAGACCGTAACCTAATATTATGCCTCCCGTTAAGGGTGTGATACCAAGAGACAACCATATTTAATACAGCACTCTGTGTCTAGGGATAAAGCAGGACGGAGCCAGCCATCAATCACTCTGCTTCTCTTTACTTGTAGGATTACACAGGCCAACCCAACTGCTAGAAAGTATTTATAAAGTATTATTTTAGTTCTAGATACGGCAGACTTTTTATAGTTACTATATTCCTGTATTTTCCGACTACTATATTTCCATGCTTGTAATCCTCACCTCAAACCCACTCATTAAAAAAAAAAGTACTGCTTCCTTGAAAAAGAGTCCTCAGATTACCCGCAACTCACCCTCTTCTCCTTCCCAACAGCTCTGCATCCCAACAGTTACCCCAGCAAAGGCTCCCTGCAACCAGGGAGAAGGAAACCCGAGCAAGCAAGAGGGAGGACCAGGCGGAGGACAAGCAACCCTGGAATAAACCTCCCCTTTTTACTACCTGCACACACACCCCCTGCACTGCACTTGAATCATTTCCTCCTTCCTCCCCAGGCAACCTGCGGATTAGATGCATGAAAGTACAGCAATTACCCTCTTCAATTACCCTAAAGACTCAGGAAGAATGAGTTGTTTGCAATGGAGAGCCCTCTCGCCTGCTCCCCAGGCAAAGCCAAACCCTTCCTCCGCCTACAGCTAACCTGCAGAAATCTGTATGCTTTGCAGACCAGGAGCATCACGAAGCAGTCGGCTTTAATTTCCTTGGAGTCCTCCAAACGCAGCATCGCGGCTCATACGCAGTTATCTGCCACTGTCTTTGGAGGCTTCTCTCTCTCCCCAACATGCAGCCCACGTATCACAAAACACAAGCAGGAAGAGAAGAGAGCGGCAAAAAACTTCCCTCCGAAACCATCTCTTCATTTCAGGCTCACGGATGCGGCACGGCACCAGCCTGGAGGTGGAATCCTCGCCCCCCGCAGCCCACCGCGCTTCCCAGGGCTGTTTGGAGAAACAGCACCAGACATCAGCTGACACTAGCAATTACATCCAAATAGCAGATACAAGGTCTGTTATCGATCTGTTCCTAGAGGGAAGGACAAGCTATCCAGTAAAAAGGGGTGTCACGTTATTAAATTCTGAAAGGATAATAACCCAACACAGAGGGCACAGCTGTTACTGGTACACTTCAGGCTTCGTTTCCGAGCCTGACAGGGAGCAAAGATCATCAGAGCGCTTCACCGTTCGGAGACAGGCCTAGAAATTGCAGGAATAAATTAACATATCCATATCCAAATTATTGGGCTAAAGGGGCTGCAGTTCTGCTGGCAGGAACTGGCCTTGTGCTGCTGCCAGTCGCTCCCAGCAGTTGCTTTAACCTCTTGTTAACTGGTACCACAGTGCTCGAGCCGAAAAGCAAAACGCTTCGACCGCTCCAAGTTCTGCGGCTTTGCCCCGGAGCAGGAGTTTGAACAGCAAAGACTTGCAACGGCCCGTGGAAAAGGCACAAGGGAGGATGATTCCCTCCTGAGGTAACCTGAGCCCGACGTCCCGGTGAAGAACAGCGACGGACAACTCTCTGCAAAAGCCCAGATCAATTCTGCTGCAAAAAGAAAACATGGCTCAGGTAAGCGAACAAGCCATGGCCTTTCAATATCAGCAGCTCAAAAGAATGGGAGAGTTTAACTAAGCTGCTGCTGAAGAAAAAAAAAAAAAAAAAGAACCAAGAAGAGTTATCGATTTTTATGAGCTTGGAGTCAAGAGACCCATAAATTATTCGCAAGGCAACAGAGACGGCAGATTTCTTGGACATTTCAGCGACACACCACACAGAATTACGAGCTCAGGTATCTGGCCAGACTGTAGCACAATCGAGCCTTTATACGCAGCAATAGTGATCTCTGAAATGGGTGCCTGTACATGTTAGAGGCCACCACCCCATTAACAGCCTCGCAGGGCATGCCAGGGGTTACAGGCAGAGCTGGACAGACAGAACCACAACAGACAAATGGTTTCATAGCATACTTTGGGGATTTTCCACCCCACTGCAGACAGCAGGTCTCCCTGTCTGCGTTAACAAAATTGCAAACATAACACCACGAATTAGAAATGAAATGCACCCGCATCCCTGCCCAAACAGACTTGGCTGAGGAATCCAAGTCCCTCCAATCATCCCGAAAGGCATTTGCAAATCAAGGTGAGAAGAGCCCTACAGATACCAGTTTTCATCTCAGATATAAGTTCAGGTTTTCTGCCTGGAATTAAGAGCTCTGCAAGGATTCCCAGCTTCATCACAAGCCTCAGGTGCAGCCTCTGGCAACTCATCTCTCCAGGCCCCTTTGTAAAATGGAAAGCAACAGTTTTCCTCCCCTTGTGAGGGAAATGCGTTGATGCGCCCAGGCACAAGAGCAGCAGAGGCCAGGCAGTGCCTCAGATCATGAGCTCGCCTGCACAGATCCTCATCGCCGGAGCCAACTCCAACGCCAAAAGAAAGCAGCCCCTTAGATTTGCAGCACTCAAAGCACCAGGGGACACCTGGGGTTATCCCATCACACGGCCAGAAAAGCACGGACCAAAGCAGCACTGCTGAGCACGCCTGGCTGGGCTGAGCCGACCGCTGCCTTCCACTGGCTCCAGTAACACCAGCCCCCGGTCCCAGCCAAGAACTGGGGAGTCACTGGTTGAACCCCTGAGCCAGGTGCGACTCCAGAGCACGTACAAGACCTCAGCACTGGAAAGACTCTTGTATAAAAAGCACCGGATTGGAAACTTCATACCAAGATAAGTTTTTAAGAAATCTAGTGGAGGAAGATCAATATTTTCTTTTGTTAAGTAAATCTGGCCACTGTGAAAACACTGGAGTAGCAGCTCAGAAGACAGATTTTCTGTTTACCCACACCACCAGAAGCAGAGGCGAGAACAAAGGCAGCTGCCCTTACCCACCACCCCGGCACAAACCTTGTCCAGGATCCTGAGCCTTTAACTAGCAGAAAGGGAAGCATAAACCTCGCTGTGCTTGTGCAGAAAGAGCTGGAGGTTTTAAGAAGCAGTGGAGGGGAAACAAGCTATTTGTCTTTACCCTCCCCAAATCCCAGGGAATTGGATACCTGGGCCAGTTGCTCGTAACAGCACCTAACCCCAACACAGTGTTGCAGCACTAAAGACACCCAAAACCCCGCAGGTCCCTGCGGAGCCAAGCGCGGGTTTCCAGCACAAACCCCACGTACTCTGCAGCAAACACGGCAAGTGCCTGTTATGGGAGGCACGCTGCGGGAAGGCCGTCCTGCCGCGCCGTCTCACACTAATGGCCCCGCAGCAGGATCTGGCAGGCAAAGGCAGCCCCCAGATTTAGCCAGCGCCGCTTGAGTTTCAGATGGTGCAGAACAGCACATCGATCCATTTATCGTCTGTAGGTTGCCATGGAGACCACAAGTCATTCCCCACCATCGCCGCCCCCCATCCCGAGGACCCCCCCACTGCTTTTCAATTGATAGCTGGGCACTGGGGAAGCATTTGCAGCACCGTGGAAATTAAATCCACACTAGAGGAGCCGGGGATTCAGAGCTGACACGGCCAAGGGACCTCAGCTTGCGGCAGTCTGTCCCGCTCTTCCCCACTGAGCCAGTCCAAGCAATGAGTCGCTCTGAGCCTCCCACAGAATAAGTATTACTGGAAATTAACAATAATAAAGTGGGATTTTAATGCCCCTCCGTGGGTTCCCCTCCAACACAGCAAGTGCTCAGAAGGCAGCGAGGAGGGAAAGCTTCCCCCTCTGCAAGCCCATGTGCTGAAACGGGCTGTGGAGCATCCTGGAGCGTAACCCCACTGGCCCCGAGCACCAGCGAGCTCCTGCTGTCCCCAAGAAGGGTCACCCCCAGGAGGACAGCAGTTTTCTGCTCTTCATATGATAGATCCACCAGGGAGGGATCACAGCTGATCCTTTGCTGAAGGGAGCACTGCATCAAACACACACACGACTTCTGCACGCTACAGGCAGCAGGACGAGAGTGGGTGGATCAAGCAGCTGAACCGACTCGGGCAACTGAACCTGAGCCCAACCTCCAGCCAGCTGCTGCTGGGAAAGTCACTGCTTCGTCTGCAGAAGACACATGAGCCACCAACTCTGGGGGCAGCAGAGCAAGGCCAGACCCGTGCACATCCCGTAATCCCACTCTTCACATATACGTTCCCCAGTCTCTCTCCCAGGAAGCAGAGAAAATACCTGACCTTCCTTTGGGGCAAATGTCCCAATGCGGTGCACAGCACGGCCTCCCCACACCTACACAGTCCAGGCTCTACCACCACAAAGTACTTCAGGTGCCGCTGTTCAGCACTGTCATTTACCAGAACAAGATATTATCACATTTCCTTTCTCCCACCCCATGTGGGATGAAGAAACACCATCAAGACAACCTGAGGAAAGTTTTCAAATCTTAGTGCTTAGGTTTTGGCATTTAACTCCACACACACAGCCACCCAAGCAAGCTTAGACAGAAGAGCTGATCCCATATAATTCACTCATGTTTCAAGAAGGAAATGCTCTGCAGGTGCTGCACTTCTTAATGGCTCATTCCCTGCACATGCAAGGGCGAAAACTCAGTGCTGGCTCTACCCAAGGCTGCAAAAGCACTTTACCACAAGCACCTCCTTTAGGAGGCCAAAGGAGAGGACCTTTGTACCACGCACAGAGGAAGAGGTGGTGTCGACAGCCCCCTCCAGCGCGGCAGGTTGCTGCCAGAGGAGCCCAGCAGCCAGTACCAACCCCAGGCACTGGAGCATGAGGACACGGGGCAGGTGGCAGAGCACAGAAAGGCAGCTGCGGGCTGAGAGCCTTCAGGGAAACTCAAGAAGCATGGTGTAAATACTGTATGCGCCCGGAGCCAGAAAGCTCAGCGAGGGCTGTGTGTGGCATTTCCTGAAGGTTACCTCTAATAAGTGCTGTCAGACTGCCAGCCTTCCACTGTCTGCCGAGTCCTTCTGTGGGAAGCACGGCGCTGCCTGGACCTCTGTGGCATTGTCACAATCTGTGACAGCGAGAGCTTAAAAAATAAAATTCCTCCCACGCAGCACAGGCGAGGCAGGTGTAGGACACCAGGGCAAGCAAACCCACTGAAATCCATCAGCAGGGTGGAAGGGCTCCTCTCCTCTTCCTTCTTCATGCCTGGTCGCATAACTGCTTGCTGAGCGTTGTGTATCTGCCCCTCCAAAGCACAGCTCGGGGGCGGTGAGAGCCAGCCCCTGCGCAGCGGGGGGAGGCGAGCAGGCGGCCGCAGCGTGTCCCTCGGCAGGCGAGACGGTGGCTGTGCTGCGATGCTCAGGCCAGTCTCCTCCGGCAGCAGCAGTCGGGGTGTTCCACCACCCTCCTCCCTGTGCAGAGGCACAAATGCTTTGTCCCACCCTGTAGCAGAGCAGTCGGTCAGCGGAGCTGGAGTACCGCAGCAGACATGTGTCCGTATTTATTAACTAGCTGCCACCAAAGAGATTTTCCTAGCCCTCCCCACTTGTTTGCTTTTTCCGATTCACTGGGAACAGACTGGGCATCTTTCCCTATTCCTGGGCCTTTTCTGGTTCTCAAGCCCAAGTTTACTCACAACTTTTAAAGACTTTCCAATCCCATGCTCACAGCCCACTGGTGCGGGTCTGATCTCTGCTGTTCTTCAAACGACCTGCCAAGCTCGGTATATCACAGAAGTTACCAACCAAGCCATGATCAGCACCAGTCTCCAGCCCAGACACGAAGCTTTCCAGCAATACCAGCAACATCCAGCACCTCTTGCTGAGCCTCTGCAGCTCTCCCCCTCCACCCCTTTTTCTTTTCTCGGAGAACTGCTCCAAATACAGTACTGGAAATAAATTATCACCGGTGGTACCCAGGCAGTACTCGCCAGATAACAGAAAACACTGCAATTGTGAACAGGGAAGAACTCGGGAGATCTGTCATTCCAGCAGGGAAATAAAAAAAAAAAAATAATTTAAAAAAAGCCATGTTCAAGGCCTCATCGGTTACGTAAACTTCATTTCCATGTCTTTTATCACTGATAAGATAAGCCATTGCTCAAGTTCAAGTTCTGTATCAAGTAAACCATGGTAATCCTCTTAGGAATTCCCCATGCCCCAGCTTGAACAGACCTGCAGAAAAGAGCTTAAGGGGTTGCCTTCAGCTTAAAAAAAGAAACACACACAAGCACGCAGCCACATACTTATTTATAACGTAGGCAAATTTGGGGCCTAGTATATAGTACTGAAGGCTTATATGGGTCTGCCTGAATAAAGGGATCTACTTCTGCCCTAGTTCATAAATGCTACAAGCTACTGCTTGGTTACGCATCGCACAGCTGAACACCAGCCCAAAGACGGCTGCCCTTCTGAGGAGGATTTCTTGCAGCGATAAGGATCTGGAGGATCAGACCCCCAAAAGCAATTAAACTGATTCACGACCGGTCCCACACGCTTTGTGCTGGATTACAGCAAGAAGAATTTTCCAGGCAGCCATATTTTTTTATTTTATTACAGCACAAGATAATTTTACATCCTTTAATGCTGGTGGCAGAAGTACAGTGATTTCAAGCAATTATTACCCTGCTTCGGATATAAGATTTAAAACTCACTAAGACCACCTCCTCCTGTGCTGTACTGTCAGGACATCCAGATGTGAACCATCACCGTCTATATTTGTTAGACAGTGATCTGATCCAATCTAGCAACTGGATATATTTGCTAACCACTTAAATATGCACTCGCACACACTGCACTGTAACACAAAAGGCCATTTCATAAATTTCTGATTGCAAGACAGATGACAGCAATAAGCAGAGACACAAACTCTTGCCCTCCTCTCTGCTGTTCGTCATCAGGACGCAAATTACCTGGGCCAGTAATTTTATCACAGCATCTTCCAGGGAACCAACTTAGCCTCAAGGCAATGAAGGCCAACATTTGAAGCTTAATACTTTACTTCACAGGGCTGCATCTGCCCACCCCCACACAGCTCAGCAACCTACAACTACACGCTGGAAGGGTACAGCCTCAAGCCACTCTAAGCCTGCGGCTGCCAGAAGATCAAGGCACAAGGTGGTGGGTATCACCTGAAATTGGCGCTTAAAATGTAAGCTTTCTTCAAGTCTCTCTACTTCCTCAACCAGCCCAACGGGCTCCAGCACCCACAACTGTTTCTTACTTATTTCCAGGTACCAAGACTTTCATCCCTCCAAGAGCCTCTCCCTATTAAGGTCTTTTTCACACATCTCTCGAGTATTTTATGACACTCAAACTAAAAGTCACAGCATATCAAACAAAACACACCTCTCCTCCCCACCAGCAACTTCAAGATCCTTTAGCATTGACTGACAACCCACAATATTGTGGGAAAGGTTGTTTTCAGATCAGCTGCTGGAAAAGCTCTTCCAAGGTAGCAGCTGAATTCAAATCACACACCAATTAGCTCAGGGAGATTTGTATGTTTTTCTTTCAGGCAACCTATTTGAAAACAAAACAAAAACAAACAGAAAAAAAATGGTTTAAAATCTCATTAAAAGATCTCAAACTGTGTCACAAGCATGCCGTGTTTTCCACTGAGGAAAACAGGAGCAAATCTAACTAGTTTCACCCCATCAGAAGGGGTTTTGTCCTTCAAACCCTCTTGCTGTGTCCCCCCACCTCCTGAGGAAGAGGAAGATAATGCAGAGCTCCAGAGCAGCTACAGACCTATTCAGCATCATGCAGCAAGCAAACCGCTGTGCCAAACTGCCTGGGTCCATCCCGTATCTTTCCCACAAGATGAGGTTTTCCACGCCGCTCTCCTTAGGTTTTCACCTCTCGCCTCAAGGCCGCATGCAGATGACCGTGCTTTTTCTGAAGCCAGTGCCAATGAGGCCACTGCATTCGTTATCCAGCAGGATAATGACAGAGTGCAATTCAGTCAACAGCAAATCCTCCCCAGGGAGATGCCCTCTGACCTTCCCTGAGCTGGGGGATGAACGTAGACAGCCAGATCTCAGACAGGCGGCAGAGCTGAGTGAATAATTCCTAATGAATCCTTTCATCTCTTCTTTTGTTTTGGGGAAGGGGCGGGGGGGTGGAGGGAAATAGTTTGGAACAATCCACCAGCAGAAAATGATTTTCTAGAGCTACCCCAAATCACTGTCATCCGAACGACATTTTTCATGGCTTTTGCTCAGTACACGGCGAGCATGAAACACACGCCGCTCTCTGCAGAGATGCCCCTCACGCAGACAGCCGGTCCAGGCGGGGAGAGCAGACCAGCCGAAGTCACAGCAAGAGCAGGGATGCTCCTGGAAACCTAGCTTAAAATCACCCTTAGGCAAGCAATTGAGAGTGCATTTAAGATATCTGTTCAAACCATTTTTGCCAATAAAACTCCGTTCCAACAACACATCAAACATACGAAGGACAAGAAAGTTCATAAATAAAGCCCACAGCCAGCCAGGACCTTACCTCTCTCCACATGCCCGGTCAGCCCTCACTATCAATTTTCTCCGGTTTTCCAAGCCACGAGCTTGAGGGATCATGAGCCTTTGATACAGCAGATTGCCGCCCTCTTCCTCCCCCTCCCCAGCAAAAAGAAGCAATTCTCCTTTCTCCTGTGTGAATACAGCTGCAGAATTCAGTTCTGCAGCATCTCCTGAACCCTCAGTGTCACCCAGCTGTATTACAGTAAAGAAGGGTGGAAAACCAACTCCCAACCATGAGATCTCAGAGCTGCTTCACAAACTTTCAGTCACACGTGTGGCACCCGGGCCTGTGGGCGCTAGTCTCCATCAGTGCGACAGTACCAGTTTTAGATACACTGGGTTTTATCCCCATCTCTCAATCAGGCCTGAAACGAGCCACGTCTGAAGCAGTCAGTTCCATCCAGCTGCACCAGCATTTACAGGGATTTACCCTCAGCAAGCCCCACCTTATCAGCACCTATGTTTTATATTGGGAATAGAAACTACAGAGAAGGACCACTGTCGTGGGATGCTCCCTACCCTATTCCCAGACAAATGAACTGACATGAACCTACACGCTTAAATAAGAGCTTGGCTCGTGTATTTATATAGATGCCAAATCCCAGGGATATCAATGACAATCTCTTCCCCACTAAAACCCGATTACGGCACTGGACTCTCTAAAGCCCCCCTGCCATCTCCCACGTCACCCGTGACGCTACGGGGAGCGGCCAGCAAACCCCTCCAGGTGCCCACCACAGTGGGGGTTGCAATGCCAATGATTAAGCAGATCTTCAAAGGAAGAAAAACAAGAGTCCTAGTCAATGACTGACCAGCGTAATGGCTCAGGCTCCTCTCATGTGCTCCTCTCACAGCACATTTGTTTGCTGGGCTGCCCAAGAGGTTTCAAAGGGTCAAACACGAGGTCATCAACTGCACGGTGATTTCAGCTTCACTGAAAAATATAAAAAGCTGAAACCGCAAGCAAGGAAGGTCCCAGTACTTACAATTAAGGCTAAAAAGACATGAAAATGCAAATCCTTTAAGTTCAAACACACCAGAGGCAGCATCAAAAAGAAAAAAAAAAAAAAGGATCTTGTGATTTTTGAAGATCAGAAGTTAGCAATATTTAGTAATCCACCTAAAATTCTGACCAGTCTCAAGGACCAAGAGCGGCTGTGGAAAGCAAAACCTTGCTTTCAGGCTATTTTGAGAAGCACTCACAAGGTTTATCCCAGAAACTGCTTTCTGCCTACTCAGATTTCTCAACTGAACGGATCACATGGTGTTTAGATGGACTGCTCGAGACACTTGAGAATAGCAGTGCCGCCTGCCGCTATCTGCCTGGCACAGGATGGTTTTTAATTGCGGCTGAACTCTTAAGTCCCTGCTGCAGTCTGCAGCTCCAATCACTGAGATAATAATTAAACCCAGGAGAAACAGTGCAAAGGAGTGATGCCTTTAACTATCGTACATTAAGATGAGGAAACCCAAAGACATGCACAGACATCTCCAGGATGTGCTGTTTTGTTTCAAGCCTGAGGATTTGATGGGATTTTAAACAGCAAAAGTCGGGGTGGCAAAGATCCTGCAGTGCGGTACAGAAACAGAAGAGATGCAGAAAAGTATTCGCTTTCACTTCATCCAGTCCAAGGAGGAAATCAGAGCAAGTTTTTCCCATCTGAGTTTGGGACATTCCTCCCCTGGGAATCTGAGAGATTACAAAACGAGAGGGAAATGCAGAGCAAGAGAAGCACCCAAGACATCAGTGTGGTTCAGAGCCATCCCCTCCAGCTCACACCGACCCAGGAAAGAAACCTGCTAGAGAACCACCCTGAGAAAATCAGTGCTGGACAGGGAGGCCGGTGGTGGATCAGACAATACAAGTTCTGCTCTGAAATCTGAGGGGAGAGACTCAGCCTGGAAACGACTCTCCATTAGGTTAATTAGTCAAGTTTGATGTATCCAAGTCGGTTTCCATGGTCACAGGAACTGAAGAATAATGCTTTACACAGATTTCCCTATGTGGGACTGGGGACAAGGGTGCCGTATCCAGCTCCTTCAGACCCCCGGCAGGGCAGGGAGGAGAACCCCACCACCCTGGGGCACCCCAGGCCCTGCACAAACACCCCCCTGCCCCCAGCTGGGCTGCTTACAAATGCTTACTGGAAGAGCTCCTTGCCCGTAGATCATAAGGCTGCTAAAAATAGCACCAGAGAGCAACCAGGTTAATGACACATCAAGAAGATGCATTTGCGCAGGGAAATAAACAGAACACATGCGAGATCTGCCCCCCCACATGGCTTTTGTTTGTTTGTTTTTGAGTGGGGGAAGAAACACAAGATGCTCTGTTTTGTTTTAAAAATTTAAAACCTGCCTGTCGAGGAAGTGACAGAAAGCTGTCTGTCTCTCCAAACACCATGTCAAATACAGCCCAATCTTGTTAATTTATTCCAGTGCCTGGGAAAAGACCACTGGGTGTTACAGCATTTCCCCAAACAAGCAAATATTTTAAGTGTCATTAGCTACACTCGGCCCAATTATGATCAACATCATGTCAGCTACTTACAACTGCGCCACAACACACATTCATCCATGTAGGAGAGCACACCAGTAAAAACTACTGCCACTTCTAGCAGAGAACAGCAGCAGATTTAGAAAAGAAGTGGGAGAGAAATAGCAATTTGCAATTCAGCAAAGCTCCTGTAGAAGAGCAGTTTTAAACTCTCTTGGGAAAAGGACCCTCCTCTCTCTCTCTCTCATTTTCTGTTCATCGAGTGCCTAACTGAGCCACGACTGATGCTTGCAGGAGCTGCCACAGAGCACTGAGGACGGCATCTGACCAACTTTCCCATTCATCAGCTCTCCCCTGGATACGTAGGGCTGAAGGCACAACACCGCAGACTCCTCCAGTCTCCCAGGGAGCACAAGGAAGACTCAAGGAGCAAAGGTAACGCGGCCGGCAGCTAACACAACGCAGCAACGGGCACTCAGAGGGCAATGTGAAAAGCCCAAACCCTGCTACGGAGGCACACTCCCAGCCACGTTTCTGAATCAAGCAGTGAATTTTCAGCCCATAGAAGAGGAGCAAACGCCACAGACCTTCCCCAGCTGCCCAGATCACAGCAGGAAAGGACGTTAACTTCTATCAATACTGCCTGAGTGTGACTCCAGGCTAAAAAAAAATCACTGCTGCTGCTGGAATGCAAATAAAACCCCACCTGAGGGTCTGTGTCACCTGTTATACAGCTGGTTTATCCCCTGCTAAAGGAGGACACATCAGAGAGAAGCACAGGCCTGCACAGAAAAAGTTTGAGAGAAAAATCTCCCAGTTAGAGGAGAATTTCAGGATTGTGGTTTTACTCCTGCAAAAGACATAGACTTGAAATGTAACCAAGTTGTGTAAATTACAGCCACTATCCCCCTCTTTCCAGGCTGTCTGTCCCTTGGCTCCTCAGCCCTCCCCCTGCAGTACCCATACTACCCCCGAAGCGGTGCCAACACAACCAAAAGCGTGGTCACTTGGTGAAGACATTCATTCAACACCTCAGGTCAAAAATAACAGGAGGGAGAAGCACTGGGACAGGAACATGGCGAGGGGCAGTGTGGTGGCAAACTCCTTCAGCCTGCGCTACAACCAAAACCCCAAAATTACAGCCCAACAGAAGTCAGCTAGATGCTGTGAAAAAGGCAGAAGAAATCACCCTTGTTTGACAGACCCAAACCCATTAAGAAATACAATTCAGCTCCACCTTACTTAGCAAGTTAATATTAAGCTGCTGCTTCCCCCCCCCCCTTCTTCTGCAGATGCCTTAATTGGTTGCTTAATACAGATTTCACTGTTATGCTTATCGCAACACTCGGAGCTGGCCGTGTGACGGGAGCAAGGAACACAGAGAAGACCTATTTGTCTCCATAACTAATTGCGCTGCCTCCTCAACATACACACTAAATTGACTTGGCAAGACTGCAAGGCAAAGCCGCTGTATTTATTCAGACATTTCTTCTGCTGGTTGAGAGGCTTTGTACAGCAGACTGCGAAGGGCCAAGACAGCACAGACACCTCTATCAAGTCTATGCAAAACCTGAGTGAGTGAAGAAAGGATCAGGCCCCAGGTTAGCAGCATTCCTGGCCATGTCCTTTACAGTAGAGATTTTAGCCTCAATTACCTAAGAATTAATTGGCAAAATACTCAAGAAGTTCATAAAGGCAAGTGTGAACACTCACTTATTTCTGGCTACAGCCTTCTTTACCCTTGGGATCAGCCTCTGTAAAACAAAAATAAGTATGTGTAGACTGCCTGATGAAAACGCAGGGGAGCGCCTGCGTTAGCCAAACACGTCTAATGCCTCAAGCAGCAACGGGGTAACTCAAGGCTGAAGAGTCGTGCACGGACACGTTCTTCCTGGAACGGCCCCGCGCCTGCAGCCAGGGGTCTGACTCTGCACCCATCTTCCAACTCAGGCAAAGGTTCAAGGTGTTTCCGCATGAAACAAGGAACTAGAGCAAGACAAAGACAATAATACATTGTGTGGGGAATAAAGCCTCCTGCTGAGAAGAAATCCACAGACATTCAAAAAGCACAACTGAACAAAATACACCAAAAAAAAAAGCCACAGATGGAGCTTAAAGTTCTTGTCTCACTGAAACGGACAGCAAAACTCACACCATCTTTGGCAGGGACGCAGGAGCAATCAGGGAGCTTGCATACTTGCGTCTGCCTCTGCAGCACGACTTCTCCACCTCTGGGCAAACCAAACTCCCCATTTCTCAGCCTTCACCTGCTGTTGGCAGAGTTTAAGGACATTCACAGAAGCGCCATAGGTTTCATGAGCAGCAATCTCAGTGGAGAAGATGCAAACCTTAGCTTTCCACAGCAAGAGAGTTAAAACAAAACACAACCCTTAAGGTATGCACAGACATCTCTACTTTTGTTTCATAATGCTGGAGAAAACCCAAAATCCTGCAGTGTTTCTCAGTCCATCACCACACAGCCCTCAGGAACACTGCTGGCAGCTGGCTGGGTTCTGGACCAAAACCGCAGCCGCTCTTTACATGCATCTCTTATCATGGCATCTTAAGACACGGAGACGTCAAAAAAAAAAATCAAAAAACACAACAAAATTTTTCAGCAGTTGCCCTGTCAAGAGAGCAAAGCAAAGCCAAGACTAAAACCTACAGAAAGAAAGAAAAAAAAAATAGAGAGGAAGAAGAAAAAAGGGCTGACTGACACCTCCTATACATGCTGTCAGCAGGATCATTTGCTCCAAAAATAAAGACGCTCAACGCATCTAACTGATGACATGACAACTGCTTCACGGTCCCAACACCAGAGTTGCATAAAATCCTCTGAACATCCATTGCCTTGCAGCTCAGTAAAAAACAAACACGTGTACTCACTCAGAGCAAGCAACAAACACTGTATACTGCTCCCCAGTAGGATTTTCAGCTCTTCGCATCCACTCAAGCATCCACTCAGGCTGCAGAGAAGCCTTTCACCCCTCTACCCTTTGCCAGTCATGCTCAGCAGCTCCAGCCACAAGCCCGCAGCCGAGCTAGCTGCCCAGGTGCCTGTGCCACATCATGCAAAACCATCTCAACAGCAGCTAAAGATCCCAAACAACTCTGCAAAACAAGCACGGAAAGACCGTGCTACCAGCCCCAGCCCCCCTTAGGCACCAGCAGCCACCAACCTCCCGCATAGCCTGGATACGCTCAGGCTGCCTCATCGGCACCTCCCAAATATGTGACATTTATTTAAGACTAGAAAGCCTTAAATAAGAATATTAAAGGCTTTTTCCACTGCCAGTTCAGGGAGTTTTTTTCAAAACACTGGACACACAGATTCCTGTAACGCGGACTTTGCTGCATTTTATTTCTTTGACAGTTTTTAATCACCTCTGGTCTAGCATTTGGAAATTATTATTCACACACAACAGGAACAAGGCTGCAGGGAAACATGAATTTCACTGGCCTGCCTGGTTTTGTCTGTGGACACCACCTCACATATTACCAAATCAAAACAAGCCGGCCAACTTCAGCGCGAGGGGGGAAATGAAAGGGCAGACCAGTGACCTAGAAATGAAGCTGAGACTTTGGCATGAGCTTGAAACTCTGCAGCAAAAGGAAAAAAAAAAAAAAAAAAAAAAAAAGAAAAGTCGCAAACTGCTTTCAAAATGGAGTTTCAAAAGTTTATTAATGGAATTATATGATGTGGTACCTGCAGAAAAATAAGGCCTTGATCAGGGAAGTCTTTCCAACAGGAAAGAGTCGGCCCCTTCACCAAACAGAAGAAACTCTTGTGCCAGAGAAGAGGGGACACAGTTATTTAAGGTCCCGATGTAGGAAAAACACCCCCAGGCAAACAATGACTGGAGAAGTTTCCCGAGCGCACAGCTCTGATACCGAACACCACCCCTCTGTTACACACCCAAGATTTACATACCACATGATATCATGAATCGCATGACAGTAACGGCAAGGGCTCGACGAGTCAGTAGACAAAGCTTTAGGGCTTCAAGCAGTGGATCGGGAACGCTGCAGTCACATGTCTCAGCACTGATCCAATGCAAACTCACCCTGCCAGGTGTAAGTGGTTCAAGGAGGGTGTTAACAAGTTACCTTTGTTCCAGCAAGTTTCAGGCTTGATCGGGTAACGTCCACCTCATCAGCGTAACACTGACACAGTATCTGAATTGCCTTCCTGCAAGGCTGACAGGAGAGGCCGTCGCACGCCAGTGTCCAACCCGGACTGTGCGTGTACCACTGGGTGATCCAGTGTAAATCACTGGGGACTCACAGCCTTCGCAAAACCAGGTCCTTGCAACATCAGGCCAAAGAGATCACGCGGGCTCGGCAGTAAACACTTACACAGAGCTGCAAAGTGCTTCTGCTATATGAGCCAGGTGCTGCCACCAATAAACCATGCGCTAACCAGTGCTTCTGCTGTGCTGGGAAGTACGTGTTTGAGAAGTTTGCAGAGGCTGAAGACTGAGCTATTTACGAAGTGATCAAGTACCACACAGCTAAGACCTGGTCCTATAAAAATGTAGCTGTTGGACTCATTTTATAGGGTTTTAAAGCATTTTCAGAAGAAAGCCAACTTTCCATTGTTTGCCACAGCTTGTTAGAAGCCCACACAACCCGCAGCGGAGAGGAAAGACACCCTCCACCCTCTCCAGCCAGCTCTGCACAGCTGGAGGTACAGGCAGATTTGCAGAAAGCTCGGCTTTGCCTGCCATCCTACTCACCGATTCACTCCTCCACAGCACCCCGCTGAAACCCAAGCCCAGGGTTCGGTCCTTCACTGTAGTGTGCCGCAATAATCAGGCCCCACGACCTTTACACGACCACCTAAGCCTCCAGACCTTTCGATTACACACTCCCCAAGGAGGACAAAACCTGCCCTCCTGGGAGACAGGACCACCTAAGCCTCCAGACCTTTCGATTACACACTCCCCAAGGAGGACAAAACCTGCCCTCCTGGGAGACAGCGAGTCCTCAGGGACTGATCACAGACGATGGGATGATCCGCACCAGGAACCTTCCCAAATCCTGTCATCCTCCACCCACAGGCTGACACATTTCTTTCCTTCTGCCTTCTTTAACATAGAGACACAGAAGAACGCAATACAAACCACTCTCTTGCCCTAACATGCACAGGACAAACCTTAACTGCGTTGCTTAGGAAGCTGGTGAGAAGCATTCAGGTACCAGCACAGAGCACCAGCCCGGAGCCTGCAGTAAACAGGCTTTGGAAGACATAAAAACGTCCCAAAAACTACATGACAGATGGCCACGCCGCTGGAGTATTTCTTCAGTTTAGAGGCAGTTCCCTGCACAGGCAGGGTGAAGCACACCCGGACGGTAAGGGTTAACTTCCCATGTATTTGGGCCGAAACAGCATTTCTGGGCACCGCCACTCTGTCCAGTGTTACGCCAGGGAAACAATGCTAAATAAAGATTACGCGGAGTGGTATTATGTAAATAATTCTCTTCCACAATGAAAGGATAAACCTAGACTGCTTGGTTAGTTATTAACCCGGGAGCCAGCGCCGCAGAGAGGAAATCCTGCCGTCTCTCCCTCCCTCGACACACGCACCACCGGGAGAGCCGCAGCCGGGGCTGCAGCTACCAGAGACAACATCCGCACCGTCCCCTGCCTCCCCGGGTGCTGGCACTCTCCCTCGGACCACTTCCCACAGGAGGAAACCATTTGGGCCCCGCCACATCATCTCCTCCCAGGGCAGCCCCGCTCCTCCTGGCCTCACCGCCGCCGCCGGGGCTGGACTTGGCCCCCTTCCTCCTCATCATCATCCTCCTTCTCCTCCCACCACCGGCCCAGGACACGGAGGGCTCCCTGCCCTTTGATGGGAACACGTTCCTCGCCACATCCCTCCTCTTGGAGGCCTTCCCTTCCCCTTGTAGGCTGAACCCACTGGAGTCTGCCTTCGCCTCCACATCTCCTCCTGCCCAGAATAACTTGCTCGACCTTTCTGCCTCCAACCTCCCCCTGCAACCTTCCTCCCGCCTTGGCCTCACGACTGAATGCTTTATGTTTGTCATACGATTTTAAATCTGTCAGCAATTCATCCATCTGCTGCCTCCTGGGTTTTTAATGCCATGAACCGTTCTGGGATACAGCCTCGCATAAAGCTCTCGGTGGAAAATGAAGCTGTACCTCACATTCGGAAACCAGACCAGCTTTGAGATCATTTCTTTCCAAGGTGCTGGGCTGCTTCAAAGACTGGCTTCTTCCCTACAGCTAGCAGAAAAGCCATGATGCTATCCGGTCTAAAATAAACATTATGGGAGCGGCGATAAGGGGAAATATTTCAGCTGACTAAGAGTAATGTGGGTTCAAATCCAAGCGTAAGCTGATATTGCTTGTAATTTGTTCCTGAGCCAAAAACACAGACTGGGAGTGAAAAAATGGAAGGCATTAAACAACAAGCAGTGTACTCAGCGACTCTGGAAAACTTCAGCATTTCCATTTACGTTATTATTTTTTTAAATAACCCTCAGTTTCACGGATCATAAAGTTAATTTGGAGTTAACTTCCCTTCTCTGTAACCAGACAAAGCTGCTATCCTTTACATTTGTTAATGTTTGTTCAGTGCTCCGCAGCTATAAAGCGCTTGAGAGCACTAACCATTATCAGCATCCTCCATGCCACCCAGCAGGCACAAAACCGTGCCGATCGCTTTGCTCCCCCTGTCCCCCCCCCGTGCCCCCGCTCTCCTCCAGCCCTAGCACCATGGTAGCAATCACGGCCACAGCCATCTATCTCAGTCTTTACTGCTTTTCCTCCACCAGTCACTTTTCCCCTGCAGGCAGGGCTCCTCTCTGGACATCTCCAAGCCAAATTTGGTCCAGCAGCAAGGTCCGCAGCAATCAGAGCCTCTTCTTGCCTGCCCAACCACAACCATGTCCCATCTCTGAGCTTCCCAAAGTGTAGATGGCAGGGGTAGAGCACTGCCTGCTCACCAGAAACACCCCCTCCTTGGGCACTCTCCTCTCCTTTTATAAGGGACAGCCAAGTCACCAGAGAGCCTCCAGTTGCCAGAGGCAGGTTGCCAGGAAGGGAGAACTGGTGGCCTCGAGAAGGGAAGTGACAAGTGGGGTGGGCAGCAGGACTGGGGGTGCAACCCAGATTTCTCAATTCCCAGTACGGTCCCGCTTCTGCCTCGCCCGCAGGTCAGGGTTCACTTCCCAAAACTGCCAAATCACTCATTTCCTTCTGCTCTCCTCCTCCCCTTCCTACCAGATCCCTCCCCCTCACTCTGACCCAGCTCTTGCAGGCATTTTCATGCCCTTCGCTCTCCAGCTCCCCTCTTCAATCCTTTCTTAGGAAGCGTCTCTGTTTTCCACTGCTATGAAAGGATCTATCCCTTTGACATTACAGGGCAAATCGGAGACCCTGACACCTGTGTGCCAGCACACATCCAGCCATAAACAGCAATTCACCACCACTTTCCTATACCAATACACAGCAAGGCCCCTTCAAAGCCATGCAAGATCCTACGCCACAGCATCCTAGATAAGAATCCATGACCTCACAATGACCAAATCCTTAAGCAGCTGCAAAAGCCTCAGTCACTAATCACAGAGGCAACAGGATGTTGCTACACCTCTTTTCTAGCTCCATCAGAGCTGACCCTGCTCTCCATTGAAATCTCCCAGTGGAAACAAAAGCAAGCTACAGTTCACACAAATGCCGCAGCACAAAGATAACAGTCCTTTTAAGAACACATTGCCCTGGATTTCCATCCTGAAGTACCCCTGCATCCAGCCCATGGTCTGCATTTGGGGGATCACTGCTTGCAGGCACAAAAGCCAGGAGGGAACCAGTACTTTACCATTGCGGGTAACAAGCCCTCACGCTGAACTGGCAAAGCGCTCATGGGGAAGGAGACTCCTCTTCACCAGCTCTCCAGCAGACTTGCTCTGACACATTGAACTTCATGTAACCTCCCCGGCCTCAATTTTCAGACACGTCTAGTGATCTGGTCAGAATGAGACAGGGGGTTAGGGATGGGTAACGCTGCACCCCAAACACAGGCCCTCTCAAACTCACGCCCCTTTGCAACTGCTCAAATCAGCCGCCCAAAACCCACTTCTGAAAATTTACCAATTTAATCCTCCTTTCCTACCTACTCATCTAGAAACTGGGGAGACCGTAACTTTCCTCCTCCGCAAAGAGCTTTGAAGGTGACATTATCTCAAACATGTAAATTACAGTTGACTTCAAGCAGGTTTCTCCCAGGATGACCCGACCGCAAACAGGACTGTATTTCAGCAGAGGCCACTAACAACTAGAACCAGCAGTGGGGAGGAACACCAGGAGCCATCAAGGGGACAAATAATTTACAACCATGTCAGGAAAGATAAAGACATCTCCCACGACCCAATTCCAGCCAGCGCAGTCCAGAGCTGCCGTGGAGAAGAGACGGGTAGCTCTCTTAACACATGTAGCTATCAACACAGCTGCATGCGTGCCTTCACCGCCAATCATAACAAAACTGCCTTTACCAGACTGGATCTCCTAATTACAAGACGTGAACACAGCCTGCACCAAACCCTCTTTGGATTTAGCGCAGGATGGCTCCAGGGACTGGTACAACCTCCACTTGAGGCAACTTGGTTCAAATCCAACCACAGCCATTAGCAAGTGCAAGGTATTGCCAAGCAGCAGCTGTTCGGTGGCTTGCGTGAAACAAGTTTATGGTTTCAGTCCAGATCCCGTCGCGAAAAAATGCCAGTCACCTCCCTGGCACTCAAAGGTGTGAAGCCAGAAGCATCCACCCACTTCTCCAGCGCTGGAGATGCCGGCGTGGGAGGCGTTCTCATACGGGCCCGGTACCAGCTCTGCAGAGCCGGCTCTGACCTCCGCAGGATTTTCAGAACCAGGTATGTTTTGCAACTTGGCAGAAACAGACAGCTAAATAACAGAAACCACCACCCACATGAAGCCAGAAGAACAAAGTACCAGTGTTTTCCTGCCCCAGACATGTGCGTGCCCCATCTCCTCTCTCGCACCAAAAATAGCTTCTACTTTTTCCCTTTTGGCAACAACAAACTGGGCTTTGAGTGCATTTGCTTTCAATAAAATAAACACATTTTGCAAGAGTCTCTCTCTCTCATACTGAAACTTACTCAATTGAAGTTATAAAATATTGTCACACGCAGAACTTCCCTCCAATGACATCTTGGGACTCAAGTCTCAAAACACTTTGCGAGCCTTGCTTACCATATTCCCCACCCAAGGCACAGCTCCTGCGCGGAGCCGGGCAGACCCACGCACGCAGCAGGCCGAGCTAGGTCCCAAAAGCACCCAACAAGTCAGCAGTGAAATTCACAGAATTAAGTAGGACTTCACTAAAGCCATCCAGGCCAATGCAGCTTCACTAAAGCCCCCCAGGAGTTTTGTCGCCACTTTCAAAAGACATGGAAATACTCACCCAGTTGTCCCAACTCCCGTTCTCTCCCTTTATGAATTACTAGTAGTATCAAACCTTTATCTCTAAAGCACATGGCAAACTCAAACTTAAACCTGCTGATAAAAACCCTACGCTAAATGGAAAAACTCGCACCCTACGCAGCCAAGGAATACCAGCAGAACGACATCACATCCACCAAAGTCAGATTAAAAACACTCGATTCAGCAAAACCCTGCCGTTTTCAGGCATTCAGAGCGCCAACCTTTGCTTCGTGCGAATACTGAGGGAGAGGTCGCAGAAAGAGTTCAAACCATAAAAACGCCTGTGAACCAAAAGGGCGGCGTTAGGAAATACCCATTGCACAGATCACCTCCAGCAGCACTGTCCTCTCGGGCAAATTCTTGAGCTGACCCAAAACACAAAGTTCACGGAGCAGACCCAGCCTGCGGCACAGGCAGAAGCGCCTTGCAGGCACGCCGGGCTGCACAGGCAGGGACGTCCACAGGGTTCAAAGCGGTGGAAGGAGGGGATGGGTTGACGAGGTCAACGCAGCCCCTCGCCGCAGGCAGCGCGAGCCCCAGGAGGACCAGGGCCCTGCGGGTTTGGCTGCTTCAGTGGCTTTGGCAGCAGCCCACATGGCAGGCAGCTGCCTGCACCCACTGCAGCCTGCTCTTTGTGCATTGTCAGGGCAAGGGAGCAGGAGGAAGGGCCGAGGGAGAAGAGGGAACAGGAAATTATAAAGAATCGACAGAAAAAAAAGAAAAAAAAAAAAAGCAATCACTCCGGAGGCTGCAGCTGGGGTTTGGAGAAACGTACACTTGTTGCCTGCAGACACCGGCCCTGTTTACCCACCGTCAACGTTCACACACCAGCCACCAAAACTCCGCGTCCGTCGCCAGCTGAGCCAGCTCTGTCGTCCCCAGCGCCGCTGGCCGTGCCCGGGACCCCCCCGGCCCTGTCCCCAGCCGGGGGGGGGTGACAGGTTTCTGGGGGGTGACAGGTTTCTGGGGGGTGACAGGTTTCTGGGGCGGCGGGGACACACACACACACACCCCCGCCCGGGGCTGGATCCCCCCACCCGGCGGTACCGTGGGGGCAGATGAACCGCTCCGGGCTGCCGTGTCAGCGGGAAACCACGGGCTTCAAACATGGATGTGGGGCAGGAGACGGAAAATAAAGCAAAATTGAAAGAAGGAGGGAAAATAAAATAAAAAGGGGAGAGGGAGAGGGGGTGTAAAAGGAGGGCGGGGGGGTGCCCCCACCCCGCGGTGTCCCCGCTACTTTGCAAAGCGGGGGGCTCCCCCCGCCCTCCCCAAACCCCGCAGCGCTTTCCCTTGAAGCGAAAAAAAAAATTTTAAAAAAAATAAAAAAA
>VUYV01000004.1:1835184-1876549 GCA_008711295.1 Anarhynchus alexandrinus
GGCTCCGCTGCCCCCCTGCCCCGGTTTGAGCGGCACAGGACTAATGGCTCTTTCGGTGATCTTACTTCTCAGTAAGTTCACTTCTAAAGCTGGGGGAAACGGCATTTTTTAGAAGACTGGTGTCTGAATTTGTGAAAATATGTACTTTCTAACCCGCTGCGGTGTGCGGGTTTTGAGGTCTCGGTGTGTTCGAGCTCGCCAGGAGTGGGGATGAGGAGACGCGACACCCGGGCACTTGACCCGAGCTGGCCAACGGGGTTATTGCGTACCGTGAATGTCACAGTCAATATAAATTAGAAAGTTTGCTGCGAAGTTCGGTCTCTCCCTTGCCGGCTGCCTTCCTGAGAACTCCTCACTCCGGTGCCGGAGCCCTGAGCCCTTCCCTTCCTCCCGAAGCCGCTGCACTCACAGTGTCCCATATTTGCCGTCCCGTGCCGGGAGCGCACAGCTTCCTACAGATAGAACAGGTTGAGAATAATCCCGGTATATTTTATATTGGGATCAATATTGGTCCTTTCATCTTATTAATGTTAATTATTTAGTCTTATTCTATTAAATCTGTTTATATTTCAGGCCCCGGGTTTCCTTGTTTTTCCTGATTCCCCTTTCCGGGTGGGGANGTCTTATTCTATTAAATCTGTTTATATTTCAGGCCCCGGGTTTCCTTGTTTTTCCTGATTCCCCTATCCGGGTGGGGAATAGAATCATCGGGTGAGAGAATAATTGCCTAAACGACAATAAATTGTTGTGTGTTCCTCAAACCATAACACCCCTGCAGAGGTGCCACCCAGCTGTGTCTTTGGCACCAGTGATAACAGTGCCACTGGGTACAATGGTGCCATCAGCTACGTCAGTGTTCTTTACTGGTGCCTCTGGGTGTATTAATACCACTGGGTGTCATTAATAAATTTTTTGGTGAAAATCAGGGATTTTCTCGCCCATGCCACGAGATGGCCCAACAAAAGCCCCCCCTCCCCCGAGTGCTTTTTTGGACACCGGCACTTTAGAGGAGGGTGTCGGAGGGGGGTGATAGCTGCTGGGCTCCTTGGCAGCCACCCCCCAGCAAAGTCTCAGCCCCGGGAACGCTGTTTATTCACCTTCCACACCAAAGTATATCCTTAAAATACATTCAGATTCAGTAGCGTTAGATAGCCCAGGCTTCCTACCTGGGACAATGAGATATTGATAAATTGCCACACTATCGGATTGCTTTCAAGCATAAGGGTGATGCATAACCCCCAAAAGCTGGAAAAGCATCTTGCAAACCTCCGCTTCTCCCTCCCGGCTCTGGCGGGCGGCGGGCAGAGGTGGGCACGCACGCATTCCCCGCCGCTCTACCTCCCCGCGGTGTCTTTCTCTTTTCCCGCATCTCCACTGAGCGGCATTTCCCGGGGGGGAGCGGGATAGCGGGGCAGGCGGCTCACGGCATTCCTTGCCCCAATACGGCTGCGGGGCAGAGGGACTTTCCCAGGCCCGGTCCCAGTCTCCTTAAGTCACCCGACTCGAAATGTAAGCACAGGCGCACACCTCGGCGCGAGCGTAAACATCGGGAACATGAGTCAAATTGCCTCGAAGGAGCCCGATGTGCCGGGAAAAGCGGGAAGAGTTGCCCTCCCCGTGCCCGCAGCAGCTGAGTGTCCGGCAATTTTGGGCAGCACCTTCCACGCTGGTTCAAGTCCTTGTTCGTCGGTGCTCGTCTCGCAGGCTGAGCATCTTGTGAAGCAAAGCAGCAGATCAAATCCTCCTCTCGAAGATGCGATTATCTTGGAAGATAAAGGACCGAATTTACCCGTGTTGCATTGCGGGGTGTCTCTGCTCCAGCCATTTAGCATTTCTTGAGCTGGAGTGTCTTCTTCTATTTATTTTTTTTTTTTAATATCTGTGACGTTTCACTTAATGAATGGAAGGCAAGTTCCCTACCACGGCAAAAAGACTCAAGACATTAATTTTACAGGAGCCAGGAGCCAGGCTTTTTGATTCCAGTGACCTTAGAACAACATTATAATCAAATGTCTTTAAAAAAAAAAAAAAAACAAAACCCTTAGGGTTGAACATACTTTCCAGCAATGCTGAATATCCTGCCAGAGCACAGATGGATTTTTTGCCCATGTTCCTACGGTCCAGAAGGCCACGGTCCCGCAGGGAATCGCTGGGCTGGTTTCGCGGCGTGAATATGGGCTTTCCACAGTGGTGTTGCTCTTCTAATAGAAGGGACGATTTCCTTTTGCATTTCTACGTCTTCTGGCAGCCCGGCTGCCTGTAACTGGCAGCTACCACATCCCAATGGTGTTTATAAAACCATTACGCAAAACCACTGCACCCAGTAATCCCCAAATACCCAAAATAATACCCAAATTACCCAATAATACCCCAAAACAATGGTTGCCCCAATGTTGTGGGGCTAAGTGACTTCCAGCGTGGTTCAAGACAGAGTAGTAAACCCCTCTGGCCCACGTTCTGTCCTCATCATCCTCACCGTAACAACCTCCTAACGAGGAGCATGTGCCTCTCCTTAACACAAGAGCCTGGATGTTCTCGTGGGATATCGCTGAGCCCGGGAAAGCAAACCCCTTCCCTGTCTCAAAGCAAGAATAACGAGCTTGGCTTTAAAATAATGGCACTGCAAACACCAGACAGCAACGGTGCGCTCTGTGCAACGGGGTTCCGGCTTCCAGCGCCTCGAGGCTTTGTGTTTTCAAGCTTTTTCCCTGCGATCGTGGAAGGTGGAAGCTTCTTGTTCTGGTTAAACCACAGGTGAGACTGTGGCAGCGTCCCGAGGCTCTGGGAGCTGCGGCATCACGAAAGCAGAGACTATGGCGAGCTTGCCTTGAGCATCGCGGAGCAGAGGGAGAGCTGGCGCGGGTCACCGTGCCGCAGCCGGACACGTACACACGCATTTAACACGGGAGACCGAGCCGGGCTGTCGCTGTAATCGCAGTCTATCTGCGCTGCCAGGCTGCAGATAGCTTACACAGATTTTCCGTAGCGTTTCACTTCGAAGCTGCCGTTGATAGCTATTCCATCAGATAACACGGTAACGCGACGCGCCTCTGAAACGTCGCGGCAGCAAAGACGGGGATTTCAGATCTCAGCGGAAAACTGGAGTCCTGCCTCAGATTCTCCAGCTGGTTTACGTTAAACGTGCCCCCCGCCCCAGCGCAAAGGCGAGCAAGTCGGGTATTTTCTCACTTGGGTTCATCCAAACTCCTCCAGGAAAAGGAGTGAGATGCAAAACAGGAGCCACCCTCACTTTGAAACCACCCTCCCATGGAAAGCTTCAGGGGAAAGTAATTACATTTAAAGCGAGCTGCAGCCTTAAACTAAGTCATCCTGTCATTGACTTTATCGGCGCATCAGCCCAGTAGGACCAGTGTGTGTGAAAACCACGGCAGGAGTTTACCCCCTGTGACCATGTGTGCCCCGTGGTGGTGGCACGGAGGTGGTGGGTGACCCGAGGTGCCGGCACCGCGGAGGGACCGGGGGATGTACGGCGAGGAGGTTCTGCACCATGCAACGTGGCTCCCTCCAAAGCACCTTCCCACTGCCCCGGTGACCTTCCTCCAGCCATGAGAGGAATTTGGTGGGACTCGGGTGCTACGGAGGACTGGAGCTCACCTTGGGGAAGTGGATCCATCTCGAAAGAAAAAAAATAATAAAAAAAATAAAACCCAAACTGAAGATCTCTGCCTGCCAGCCTGGAGGAGGGGGGAAGGAAGAGCGCGGGGACCTGGCTGGCGGTGCGGGGGCTTGCACCGGCTCCCCACGGCCACGCTCCGTCTGCAGGAGACGACTGCGCCAGCCTTTTTCCGTGCTTGCCTTCAAGCTGGCAATGCTTTACGGAAACAAATGACGAGGCATGAGTGTGCCGAAGTAGGTGGCACTCAGCTACGTGCTGAGAGGGGAAAAACTGAAGTGATCCTGGACGGCGGCTGTCAATTGGGAAATGATCTAAGCAGCGCCGGGGCTGCCTCGCTCCCCGGGGCGCGAGGGCGATGCCACCCGTGTGCATCAGCCCCGCCGCGGGGAAGGGACCCCCATCAGCGTCCCAGCACGCCGTGGTCGCAAAGGGGTTGTGCTTTCCCAGCCGGACATTAACGTGTCCACAAGGTTTGGCCTTCTCCTCTTTCTCCAGCCGTTTTCTTGGCTCCCTCTCCCAAATGGCTGGGCCAAGCGGTCCTGAGCAGCTGCCCCGTCCCCCCCTGTGGCAGGGTTGGGTTTGCGAGCCCCCCGCCAGGGCCCGGCAATGGGTAACGTTCTGCCTGGCCACCCCAAAACACCCATCACCAGGAGACCTGCACGCTCACATCAGCTCCTCGCAAGTCGTGCTGAGGCTGCCTGCAGGTTTTAACTGGTCGGGGGGCAGACAGGACCCCAAAAGGGTCACGTCTCTCCTGAAGGGATCGGCTTTTACATTCGGATAAATACAGATTGCTTTTAAATCCAGCTAAAAGCAGCAGACGGATTCATGGTGCGAGCGCGAATGTCATTTTCTGCCCCGCGATGGGGACGGGCAGAGGGGCTGTTTGCAAACCGAGCGGGCAGGGGCGAGCGGCTGCATCCCGCTCCCGGGCACCGGTGCCTCTTCCCGAAGGACCTGCGGCTCCTCGGCTCTGCCGGCTGCGAGCACCAGGTATAGAGAGAGCGGCTAGAGACGGCTACCACATTATTTCAATAAACGGCATAGAAATAATAATAGAGCGGATGGAGTGAATGCATTCAACTCCGAATCAGTATGGAGAAGCAAATCACTAATAAAATAAAATAAAATACTCAAAGCCACCCAATCGCTCTCTGGGGAAGAGCCCTGAAGCAGAAGCGCTTGTGCTCCGTCCCACGCAATGAGGGCATCGGGCGCAGCAGCACGTCCCGCAGCGCCGCGGAGGGCGGCCGGCCGCGTGCAGGTACCCTGGTCCGGCACGGCGTCCTGCGGCGGGCACGAGGGTAAGGGCACACGGTGACGGCAAAGTTTGTCCCCCAGGGAGACAGAAAAAGCAAACGGCCCTCACCAGGCAGCGGTGTGCTTTCCTTTGGTGCCAAATGAAGACGCCTTTTAGGGGCATCAGACAGAGAAATGGTTAAAATGAGCAGATCAGAGCGGTGATTAACGCGCTTTGGTAGAAGCGCGGTGCGCTCTCTGCTTCCTACCCACAACAAAAGCGCTGCGGCCCCACGGCGCCTCGCGCACGCCGGCTCACCGTGCCTCCGCGTGGCACGCCAGCCCGACCCCTCCGGTGCCGTCGAGGTGTGCGGGGGGATGCTCTCCCCACCCTCGAGGGGGATCCCGACCCGGGGCTAAGCCGTCATGGTGCAGCGGGACATGGGGCGTGAATTTGGAGCACCGAAGCCGTCCCCATCAAAGCCAGCGGTGGGGACGCCGACGGGCAGGACACGGGCTCGGTGACCAGTCCCACATGCATTTTGGCCTCCCAAATATGCACCTCCGGCAGACAGGTTGGTGCCTCCCACGCTGCTGGGGCAGCTCGCAGAATAACTAACTAGTCTCTGCCGCAGAAATAAATGGCCACAGCTTTATTAAATCAATATTAATTCATAATCTTTAGCAGACAATTATAGTTATCTCACACACAAAACTACCCACCTCTTCAAATCTCTGATCTGACAGGGTTATAATTAGCTTATTACTGGCCATACATCTGCTAATAACTTTTCCCTCAGCCCTGTGAAGTGAATTAAGGAGCGCTAATAAACCATGGCTGTTAATCCATTTATGTGTCTTCTGCTTTTGTCTAGGCACCAAATTTAAAGATACATAAAAAGGGGTTCTCTCCTTCCCTTCCTCCGAGGTTTTGCTACCCGGCAGCCCTTGGCTGCTCGGTGGGGACAACACAGGTGTCCTCTCGATGTCCCGGCAGATGCCATCCTCGCCGGGAGCGGGACGCAACAGGAAACTTGGCAAGGCACGTTACAAGCTGAAAAAAAAACTTGGAATATTTAAGGGCAGGTTTATTTTCCCCAATGCTTTCTTATTCTCAGCCCCAGCGCCCAGCGCGAGGCAGAGGGTATTTGGGGAAGGTCCACTGGCTGTGAACCCCAAAAATATCACAGGGGAGGTGACAACGGGTGGGCAGGCAGCAAATACGGGCTCAGTTTCTGCAGCAGTCGCAGCGCTGCCCGCTCTCGCTCCGCCGCGCGGAGCACTGCCGGTGCCGGTCATTAGCAATAATGAAAGTGAGATAAGACGCAGTTGGGGGTGGAGGGAAACGTTGATCTAAAACGATGGCCGGTAATAAAGGACAGCGGAGAGGCACCGTGGGATGTGACGAGATAAAAGCAGATGGCTGGCTGCTGCTTCTAATTATAGGTCTCTGCTAACGAAGAGGGCGCTGATTAGACTGACATTGTCCTAGGACGTGCGTTTCTAGAAGGACCTGGTGGTAGGGCTCGGGGTGCGGGGGTGCCGTGATGGGGGTCCCCACTGCCTGCTGGGAACTGCCCCAAAACCCGCTTCTGCCCCATCTCTGCACCAACCCCACCTAATGAGGTTTGGTCCCACCATGGGGACAGCTGGGTCCAGGACACCGTGGGGACACCAGGTAAAAGCTGGTGGTGATACCCCTATGCGTTCAGACTGTGGTGGGTGGGAAAGCCCTGAGGTTCCCGTGGAGGTGACCTTGGGCAGCTGGACATGCTGGTCACCTCTGGGCCACCCCGGCGCTGCTGCCAGCCCAGGGAGGCTGCGAGGTCCAAGCCCCCGAAGACAAAAGGAAGCTCCTTTTGAGTAAGAAATGTGGTTGAGTCTCATGGGTGAATAATTTATGATGCTTACTGTAATAAGACAGAAAAAAAACACATTCAGTTCTGGTTTCATCATATTTTTGGCTATGAGTAAAACAGTAGAAAATGATGAGGGCTTCCCACAGCAAAGCCAAATGCCTGAGACTGAAACTGGTAGCCGGGCCACTTCTAACCGGAGAGTTGATCTTTTGCATATTTTTGGTCGTGTTGGCGCTTTTCCTCCTCCATGGAAGAGATCTGAAGTGCATTTGTAACGACAGCTCTGCCTCTTTCCCGGCTGCGCTCAGCCGGCGGCGCGGGAGCCTTCCCCGGCGGCAGCGAGGAGGGGACGCGGCCTCACCCGGCCTCTGGCACTTCGGTGGCCGTGCTCCGTCACGCATCTGCACGGGGTGGCCCCTTTCCGGGGGGGTCATGTACCCCTTCACCAGCGTTTCCACCCACGGCCTCGCTCTGCACCTTTTCCCCCCCTTCCCCACGGTGGCCTTTTGGGACCTGACGTGGCCCCGGAGCAGTAACTCCCGCAGAAGGGGGTCACTCGCTGGCACTTGATCCCAAAGCCTCTGGGTGCTTCCAGCCTCCGGCCCCGCAGGGATAGCAGGATTTGGTTTTCTTCCCCAAAAGCTGAGCTGAAGTCGGAGCAGATCCAGAGCCCCTTCTCACCCTTCCAATGCCGTCTTTGCAAAACAAAGCCTTCCCCGCTTCGGGTGGGCTGCTCCGGGCACGGAGCGGGAAATTTTGTTTGTGGAAGTTTTTCATTTTGAGACATTTGGTATTTTTTGAGACTGGGAAAAACATATCTCCCTCTTCTCTACCCACTTAAACTCCAGCGAGAGCCCTGCTTTGGGATGGAGAAGCATCTTTTTACGAAAGACAGAAGATGTGCAGCCCAAGGAGGAGCCAGAAGAAATGGGGCAGAAGTTTTGCGAGCCCTGCAGGCGGGAGACGGACGGAGCGGCTGGCTGAAATTTGGCACAATCTTGAAAAAAAAAACCAAACCCTTCAGCGAAACCAAATCGATGCTTGGGAGCTAGTATCTAAAAAAAAAAAAAAATCCAAATATCTTTCGGGCAATGACTTTTTTCTGGGCGAAGTCCACAGGAATGACCCGCAGGGCCCGGAATTGATATTTTCGCTGTGGCTGGAGAGGCACAGAAGAGGCACGAGGAGGGGTGGCCGAGGTGGGGCAGGACGGGGACGTGGCGCCCGGGTCCCCGAGGGGAGGCTGCTCCCAGCGAGGAGAGCTGCGTTTGCTTAAATTAGAGAAGGTTCTCAGGAGGGATCCTGTAGCCGTCAGGCACTCGGCTGTAGGCATCTTCCCATGGACACAGAGCTGGGAAGCGCCTGCGAATTCCCTCCACCACGACTGCAGCAATTTCAAGCCCTGCTTAGAGAGGAGAAGCAGTTGCCGGGGCACCCAACCTTTTGACATCTTAATGAGCAAAGAGTTCAAAAGGAATCTCACCAGGATTATTTTTTTTCTCTCTCTCTCTTTTTTTTCCCCCCCCCTCCCTTCTCAGAGAATTCAACTTTTCATCTCCCTCCTCCCAAGCAGGAGACAGCCAAACAGGGGGATAACAAACGAGCGTCTCGCTCCACCTGAGGAGTTCAAGCCGCAATCACCCGGCTCCTCGTAGCTACAAAGAGCCGGGAAGCGCCAGTGCGCTGGAGAGGAGACGTAATTAGGTGCAATTCAAGAACAGCTCATCAGCTATATTTAACAGACGGGCCGATTCCTCGGCAAACAGAACCCTGCAGAGGAGCCGGGCTGCGGCAGAGCCGTGCTCCCTTCAGCCCCGGCTCCCCGGCGCTGGGCCGGGCAAGACCCGGTTGTGTTACTGCCTGAAACACTGTTTATTTTGCAATTTATTTTTTTCTTTTGCAATTTTATTTTGTAACGGTTGTTTACCCTGTAAACATTTCATCTGACGCTCTCATCCCCTTTCTTTCGGCATTTAGAGTCTTCCCTTCACCGGGATTAAAGTTAGTTGGAGGGAGAAAGGCACAATGACCCCTTTTATCCTAATCTTTCCGCCTGGAACAGATGGGAGAGTCCTGCCTGAGCCCCGATGACGTGCCACGAAGGACACGGTAACAGAGGGGACACTGTGCCTTCTGCAGAGAGAGGGGAAAAGAGCGTGTGTGTGTGTGTGTGTGTGTGTGTGTGTGCGCACGCACCAGTGGGATGGGAGCGCTGGCACCCGGCTCCCACCAGCTCCGCTCCCTCGGCCCACCGGCCGGGATTAACACCAGTGACCCGGGAGGTTTGGGAAGCACCCGGGAGAGCTGGCTCGGGGGGTTGCGAGGCTGCCGCGGGTTACGGTGACTCTGGCTTGTTCTCAAACCGCCGTCTCTGCTGTGATCTCAGCCAGCGCCGCGCTGGGAGCTGCTGCCCGCAGGGAGGGAGCCCTCCCTCAGTATCTCTGCCAGGCCCTGTCCCGCGTCCTCGTCCCAAATGACATCCGGAGACAAGGAACAGAGATGTTTAGGAACCAGCCACAGCCCGTAGAGGAGCCACGGGCGATGCCGAGTCCGGACTTGCCTCTCTGTGAAGACCTCTTAAATACACAAACTGCGTTGAAGTACCAGCCTAACCACAAAAATCACTGAAGTAACCGCTGAAGCTCCCTGGAGGAACACTCATATTCTTCTCATTAATGAAAGTCATCAAGCGGATGGCAAATTTGTGTGTCAAACTTTGGCGATGCCTTCCCGGCCGTCGCACGCCAGAAGACGGGACCGAGGATGACCAGCAAGATGCTCAACAGCCCCAAGCAGCAAACCACGCTGGCGCTCTGCCCAGCAAAACACCCCCGTTCCCCCCAAGTTCAAGGACTCCCTGACCAGAAGAGATCCCAAAACGCCCAGGACAGGGTCCTCCAGCCCGCGGGGACGGGTGTTCGCCTCCGACAAGGCTGGAGCCAAAGCAGGCGAGCCCGTGGAAAGCAGGGCCGTGCTTCCCTCCGCGGGGAAGGATAAAAAAAGCTATTATGGAGGTGCAGGCTCTGTTCAGGCTCACGCTAGGCTCCTTGCGAGCAGAGGGTAAAGAGCTACTTATGCTGGAACATAAAAGCCGGGAGACAGCGGAGTGCTATAAATAGGGCGTATAAACTTTCAACTGACAAGGCTCTGATTTTGTTATTGTAAAAAAAAAAAAAAGAAAAAGGGAGAAAAAGTGCCTAGATGGAGCTGACAAAGAGGGAAATACATGCAGAATACAGGTTTGTTCCCGGTAACGCGCTTATTATAAGTCAGATGTAGTTAGAGCTATTACTTTAGCTTCAAATGAATGGAAGGAGAATAAATCTGCCTTTGTGCACGGCTGCCTGCAAATAGCATCTCCCTCTAGCAAACCTGCAATTGTGTTTGCATGAGACGTTTGTTAGAATAAATGCAATTTAAAAAGAAAAAACAGTTCACACCTACGGCAAGGGAAGGCTGGTGGTATGAATGGCAACCGGCGGAGGAGGAGGGCGAAACAAAACGGGCTTCGTCGGCAGGGGGGCGAAGCCTGCGGCACTGGAAGGGGCTCTTCTGGGCCGGCTGGAGAGATGGAGATCCTATGAGCAGTTCCTCCTCGGTCCCTCTCCCCACGCGTTACATCTTTACACCAATCACCCCAAATTGCTGAGCTGGTTTCAACCATTTTCCCGCTTTCTGTCCCCAAAGGATGGCGCGATTAAACACAGGGTTTGTAGGGAAAGGACGAGGCGCACTGGAGGTGGGGAGGAAGCACCTTTCCCTGCTGGGAGCAGTCACACCATCACGGCCTTTGGGACCAAACCCTGAGGTTTGTCCCGCACCCGTGCAGCCGGGGCACCACGGGGATGGGCATCCCGGGAGGGTCCTGATGCGCTGCAACCACACAGACACCAACGCTTTATCAGCAAGAAATGCAGCCTTGATCCTCCTCTTTGTGAGCTGACTGAAAAAGAAAAGCACTTCCTTAGAAGTTTTTGGTTTTGCATCTCGTTTTCCTAAGTAACTTTCCCAAGGTATTGAAAGTGCTTGTGCTTTTTTTTTTTAAATTTTAAACAAATAAAGTTTTTTTTCCTCCCAGAGCACATCACCACACCGTTCTGACCTCCACCCTGGGCGGCTGCAGTGGCTTTGTAGAGGGGACCTGCTGGGATGGCACTTTCGGGGGCTGCGTGTCACCTCGTGATACCCACAGGTATGTCCACGTCCACTGGCAGTGCCCCCCTGAGCTGCCACGGCGTGGGTGGACCGTGGCTTTCAACTGGCAAATGCAGCATCTCACTTGGGCGACGGCCTAAAGGAGAGGGGAGAAAACCCTCTGCAAAGTCCCCTCCTGCCTTCTTCTGTTATTATTATTTTTAATATTATTCCCATTGAATTTATAGGAGGAACTGTCTGGGAAAATGACTTTACCTCTGGTTCCTTCATAAATTTTTAATAGGGCAGAAATAGAACCAAAAGGGATTTAAAAAAAAAAAAAAAAGCGTTAGCGTCAAACTCTGGCTCTATTCATAATTAATTATACTTTCAGGGGGAGGGGAAAAAAAGAGGAAACATAATTACAAGCTTCTAGTGAGAACATTCATTATCATGCTAATGCAGAAATCAGTACTGCTGCGTCTCTCTGTGTGTGTGTGTGTGTGTGTGTGTGTGTGTTCGGTCTAATTACTCCGCAGTGATGTGTGTCATTCGCGCATTTACCTCTGTGCTGCATGGGATTTTAAAGTCAGAGTTAAAAATGAGAAGATTAATCGCAGCCTGGATCGATGGGGATTGGGACCGGCCGGTGCCGGAGGGATGCTGCATCCCCGGCAAGGCGAGGGGCTGGGTTTTGCTTGGTGTTTCTCAGCGCCGGCTCCCCCGACCCCCCGGCCAAGGATGCCCGTTAGCGAGTAACATCCCGCCTTCCATATTTTGGGCTGATAAACCATTATAGGAATCTTAGGAGGCATTTCAAGGTGTGAAGAGCGGCGCACACCAGGGGAGGGCTGGGGGAGGAGGGAGCCCAGAGGGAGGTGGAAGCGGAGAAAAACAAGGCAATATTTCAGCTATTTAGTGCCTAACAAGTTCCTGAATTTGCTGTGCCAAGGAGATGCTCACCTTGCAGAGCAGATCCTGAGCATCCGCCCTGGGAGAAGCATTTGGACTGCAAAATTACCCTGGGCAGAGCAGCCCGGCTGGTCCCAAATGCGTGCCGGGGTGTGTGGGGGGGGAAAGGCGATTTTCTATAAAAGTAGAAGAAAAGAGGCTCAATTTAACCCCAGAATGTTGATATTGCCAACAATAGGGTATGGTTTTTTTCTTTTCTATCCTGTTCCATTAAGCACAAGGGATGCCAGCACCGAGGCTGGCGGCGTGCCCCGGCGTGGGACGCGACCGCCCCGCTGCCCCCCAGCACCCGCCTGAAAAACCAGCTGGGAACCTGGGAAAAAACATCTTCCTCAGCGTCACAGACCCCAACCGAAGGGCCCAGCGGTGCCCGGCGGGGGCAGGCACGGGGCCGAGCCTGGCGCATCCTGCTGGCGTTGGACACTTAAGCTCCCACTGAAATCGGGGAGGGAAAAACGCAGGCGTGGATGCACAGTTCGAACATCAGGTTCAGTCCCAGACATGTTTATAGACATAAGTTATCTTAATTATATTAAACCTAAGCTAGGCATCTGCACAATCTGAGCATTTCTGTGGAATAATTAACCCGATCTCCCATTATTTCTCGAGCTGCCAAGCGAATGCCCTACTTTTATAAGTCGGAGCACTGCATTTCCCCAGCGATAAATCCTCCTGCAGACTGCAGGAGCCAGAGCCCGGCGGGCAGAGCGGAGCCGAGGGGGGACGGGGTGGTGGCAGGACACCCAGCCCTCCTGCATCTCTTAAAATCCTTAGGGCAAAGGAGCCCTAAGGGCTGTGCCGCGTTACGTTCCTGCCTGTGGCGGCCGACCGGGGAGCGAGCGGTGATGGGCAGCTGGAGAAAACAAAGGTCAGGAGCAACCAGTGGTGCAAAAAGGGATTAAAGAGGGGAATAGGTGGAGCTGAGCCTCCATGCGGTGCCATCTCTAATTCAATAATCTTCTGCTCGGAGGAGGACAGTGATAATTAAGGCAAGATCACCGCTTCACTTGCTCACATGGGAAAAGCAACTCTTGCAGCAAACCGGAGGGAGGTAAGATGGAGCCAGCAGTGAATGCTGAGGGATTCACCGTGTCCCTGCCTGCCCTCGGCCCCCTGCAAACACCTTGTTCCCCAAATAGCCTCCTACGCAGGATGAAAAACTCTCCCAGGATCTGTGCTGTCTGCTGGGCATTGCAGGTTCCAAGTCACAACGAGCTGCCGAAAAGGGCCGACACAACTTCCTTGGAAAGACCCGCTCCCCAGGCGTGCTGGCTCTCCTGGACCTCAGTCCCAGGGACAGCGAGGAGGAATTACTGCCCTAAAAACCAGCGGTTGCGCCGGCACCCACGAGTGTGTGTTCCAGCACCTCAGAGCATCCCCAGCGAAGGAGCATCCACCACCTTCAGAATTGACGGATTTTTCTCAGCGTGAAAGCAGCTGCTGGCGCAATGGGCTGAGTGCATCCAACTGAAGTGGGAAAGCACTAAAAAAAAGGGGAATTGTTTGCACAAAAAGCCACCGTTACCCAGGAATGGCAGAAGTTCCCCATCCGAAGATGCTCCACCAGCAGCACCAAGACCTCGCTGTCGGCGTGGAGGGTGGCGAGAAGGGAAAGTTGATGTCTGGAGTCGCGAGGATAAGATCAGAGATACATTTTTTCCCCCCAAAGGTGGGCTTTGTGCAACATCTGGGAGCCATTCCCTTTCATGTGGGCTCGGGCAGCCGGGCAAGGGGCCCCTCTGGCCTCGCTCGAGCTCCAGCTGTGCCTAATCCCAACATTTAGGGTTGCCGGCGAAGCTCCCCGACCCGCGCCAGCCCCGGATGAACGGACCACGCCGCATTTTCGGCCGGTGACTGAGCTCAGGGCTATTTGGGAACCCAAAGCGTAATTACTCTGCGGAGTCTGGCAGCTGATTTAAAAATATCCATCCCACCCCAGCACACCGGCACTCCCATTTTTATCCAAAAATGTATTTGGGAGGCGGAGGCTAAGACCAGTGCTGGGTGCTGTGGCCTTGAAAAGAGCTATTACAGGCGCTGCAGGGAAAATAAATGGTAAAAAGGACAATTTGGCCACCTCCACGGCATTGTGCAAGCGGTGGGGTGCGCGGTGGGGAGCGCGGCCGGTGCTCGCACACCCGCCTGGTCCTGGGGATCGGGGCCACAACAGCTCCGCAGCATCCCCGGCCTCCGCTGCGCCTCGTTAGGGCACTTTCCCGAGCCACAAAGCAGATCTCAGGTTTTATGTGAGGGTCTAAAATGAGTTATCACACAAGGCAGAGACAAGCTTACCATGCCCGGCTCCCCGAAAGCCCTTCCCCAGCAGATAAAAGGGCCTCACTGTTCTTCAAAATGATGAAATTGGAGCCAAATCCCCTGAAAGAAAACAGATGACCTCTTGTTCTGGGAACAGCTACAGTCCCTCCCTTTGACTTGATCGCCGCCTGAACCCTGCCCAAACGAAAAGCAATAAGCCATGACACGAGCATCCGCATCCCAGCTGCGGGCGGGAGGGAGGCAGGCGCTTCCCACCCAGCCCCTAACGAAGCACCTCGTTAGGGCTAACGGGGCCGGGGCTCACGTATCCGCCCGCCCGGGCTGCCTGCTTTCTCCAAGGTGTTTTTGCAAGGTCGATATTTGCTCTCTGCCGGTGCAGGCTGATGTTTAAGCCCTTGTTGCAGTCCCGGGTGCCGGCAGGAGTCTTGTTTTTATGCAGAAAGGTCACACCGAGCATCTCTCCCCTCAGCTGAAATGTTCCCGGCTGCAGAATTTGGCGTTTCAACACCCATATTTCATGTGAAGTGGATGCAGCCCAGGCCACGGTTCAAGTTTTTTTGCATTTATAACCAACCGACGTGACAATAAAGCGCACGCCCTTTTTAGAGATGTTTTACGATGTATGAAAATATCCCTAAAGCTTTTCCCAAAAGTTTCCCTGACGGGTTGGGGAACAGCCAGCCAGGGATGGCCCAGCTGTGCCGGGGAACCCGTATCTGCTGAGCATCCCCATCCTCTGCCTTCTAGGCGAAGGCGGTGGGAGCACTTAGTTTTCCACTGGGAAAACTTTGCTACCAAGAAATGGTGTTGGGGATAACTCCCAAAATACCGGCTCACAGCGGTTTTTGGCAGGACCGGAGGCTGCTGGCACAAGGATGCTCTGCCCAGGTGGCATATATCCCGCGGGCAGAGGCAGCATCTGTCCCAGTGCAGGTCCCAGCCGCAGCCCCCCCTGTGCCCAGGGCACAGCTTTGGGAACACGCCGTGATTACGAGGGCACGGACAGCCCAGTTTTGCAAACTCCTTTTTTTTCTTAATGCACTTTCTCCATCTGTATCGAATAGCAGAGCTATGAATATTCAAGAGAAAAACGTGTTAAAAATTGGTGACATTTTCAGGATTGGCTCGCACTAGCCAGAGAACGTCATTCACAGTAATTACGAATAAAATCCACAGCCCTTCACAGATGACAACAAATCCAAATGGCCTTTTTACACAGTGAAAATATTAGCCTTAACACCTCCTTTTATTTATTTTTTTTTTAATCTTCCAACCAGTTGCTGCTTTCACAGGCACCTCTGAGCGAGCCGATTTCGGAAAAACTTCTCCCATCGCAGTTGCGTCGGCCGCCTCGTACAGAAAATGAATAACACTTCTTTTTTCCTCCCTCTCGTTTGAGAGTTTTCTTGGTAGGGATGAAACCATGAAACAGAAGGCTGCCTAAATGAAATTATTAACCCCGAGAAACCACTAAAGGAACTTGATTAATTTGCCAAGTAACAGAGCCCGGTTTGTTCTTTTAGGCAACACATCTTAAAGTAATTGAATCACCCCTTGAAAAAAAAACAGTAGATGATTGAGCCCTGAGGTACACTCGTTCGCTATCCTTAATAAATCTCTCTTTATGAAGGAGGTAGTATGCTTTTCTCATCAGAAACCTGTTAATTTTTTTCTCTTTTAAGTAATTGAATACAAAGTTCAAAATCTATCTGCAGCATCCTTCAAGAAAAAAAAAAATCAAAGGTTTATCTCCTGTTTCATCTCAGCAAGTTAATTATGCTCTCATAATTGAGTTAAACCAGCAGGTTATTAAAAATACCACAGGATCATTTTTATTTTTTTTAATGAAGTATCACGAGCCCCAAATCTTTGGCAGAACCAAGGATCCCAAGACCTTGATTGTGCCCTGGACGCTGCAGGAGGTGCCCAGGATGGACCACTCCAACCTCGTTTCATTTAGGAAAAGTGGCTGGGGTAGTTTTTTCTCCTCCTTTTGCTGAAGCGGGAAGACGGGCCTAACCCCAGCCGCGTTATTGTAGCCTCCACCGGAGCTGCAGAGCTGCTCAGCACATCCACAGACACGTCTGCAGCCCAACAGCGGCTTGCTGAAGGCAATGGTGCACCTCCACTCCATCTCGGAACAAGCAGGTCGGGCTGCACAGGCACTCACCACAGAACAGAATCACAGAATCAGAGCATCATAGAATGGTTTGGGTTGGAAGGGACCTTAAAGACCATCTAGTTCCAACGCCCCTGCCATGGGCAGGGACACCTCCCACTAGACAAGGTCCAACCCGACATTGAATGTTTGCAGGGATGGGGGATCCACAACTTCTCTGAGCAACCTGTTCCAGCACTTCAGCACCCTCATCGTAAAACATTTCTTCCTTATACCTTCTAGATACCTTCTAGATTCCTTCTAAATCTCCCCTCTGTTCCATCATTTCTTATAAGCCCTCTTTAAGTACTGGAAGGCTGCTATAAGGTCTCCCCAGAGCCTTCTCTTCTCCAGGCTGAACAACCCCAACACTCTCAGCTTTTCCTCATAGGAGAGGTGCTCCAGCCCTCGGGTCATTTTTATGGCCATAACTGAGATCTCTTTGACCATTCTTCAAGAAAACCGTGTTGAGTTTTGTCATGCCCAGGGATGGAGGAGGAGCGCCTGACGCTCCACCATGACGTGCATGGTGCTTCCAACTCAAGCATATTTCTAATCAGCATTTCGCTTCAAATTTTACCCATTCAACTAATTCCACTAATTCTAGGGAATTACAGAAATAATTGCTATTTTCCAATAGATACAGGCCTGCCTCACGAGACAGAAAAAAAAAAATCAGGCAAAAAAAAAAAATCAATGAAGCACTGTTTAAGGAAAGTCAAAATAAGCTATTTCCATCTCCTCATTTGCAATTAACTTCAGAGCATAACACAGTGGGAGGTGGTTCATGGGAAAAGTACGACTTCATTGTAATCCTCCCTCCTTTTAAGTGGGAAGATCGGTGGAGATAGATGTGCCCAGGCAGCTGCTGCTCCCTGCCAGGTCACAGCTGCCCCGTTCCCCCCGGGCTGCCCGCCACCGAGGAGAGGCGAGGGCAGCAAGAGCTGCCGGCCCCCCGCTGCGTCCCCGCGTTGCTGCCCTGCCAGGGTGCTAGGACAGTGGTTGGGCTTCCTCTGATGGCCTGTGGTCACCACCAGCACCATTGTGGTCCTGCATGAGATGCTCCATCCTTGTCCTCATCCCCATCCCCATCCCCATCCCCATCCCCATCCCCGTCCGAACACAGCTCCCACAGCACAGTCCGCAGCACACACCTTCTCAAAGCAGAGGGAGGAAAGGGATGAGAAGCTGATAACAGCCTGGAAGAGCAACCGTCTTCTCTGGGAAAAATAGGAGCTGGTGCTTATCATGTTGGAGCTGGCAGAGAGCGCATGGTGGGGTGGCAGGATGGAGCTGCCCTTCCTCTGGCTGGGCTGAACCCTGCCTAAAACAGGGCTGGTTGTTATTATCATCTACTTATTTTTTGCAGGAAAAAAAATAATCATGATTTTTCTACAGGAACATCCTTTTCCTCTTCCCCGCTGATGACAGTACCACCATGAGAAGAGGTGGCCCAGCAGCACGTCCTTCCCTGGAGGGCTCTGGGTACCCCTTGGAGCAGCATCCCAGCAGGACTTTTGCTCAGTGGGACACTTTGACACCGCTTTGCCTTCCATCAGCACTGCTTCACCTAAAAACCCCTTTCTGCTTATGGGCGTTTCAGCCACGTTCCCAAAAAACCCAGGCCAAGCAACAGTTTGGGGGCAAGAGGGACCTGAAAGAGCCAGTTCCCCCGCATTGTCTGGCAGGGCTGGGAGCTTTTCCCTGCCCTCCATGCAAATGTTCCTGGGAGGAGGAGGCCCAGACCCAGCCGTGCGCTGGGAACCTCCTGCCAGTCTCTGCCCGGAGGCAGAGACTCCAGACTGCGAGGAGGATGTCCATCATGTGCCTCGTCTGACTTTTGGGTTGCGGGTTGGTTGCAAACCAGCAAGCGAGCACAAGGTGCAGCTCAGAGTCTGGTGCCCATTAGAGGAGATGGCACCCGGCCGGCTCCTGTGCCCTGGTCCCTCTGCAAGTGAGAGCAGAAACTTGCTGCCATTGCAGGATCCATCCTCAGGCTCACCCTCCAGCGCCCGGTGACCTTGACTGGAGAGGAGGGTGCTCCGTCCTCCAGCAGGCACTTCCCATCCTTTACCCTACAATATTAAAAGCATCGCTGACGTGGCGACCTGCTGATTGTGCATTAAATATTCACCTACATGATACTTCCTTTGAAGAATTTTCCTTTTAACTGTTCTATTTTCATCACTGTCCTCATCTCTCCGTACCGCTCCATCTTCTGCTTAAGTGTCATCTTCAGATTTTGTTCCCAATTAATATTTCTATGGCAACTGCATTTAATTTTGAAGTGGTAGCACTCGCTCTGCATGGGGACCGGAGCCTCCTCCCCACCTCACAGCTCTGTGCCCGTGGAGGCCATTCAAGATGCTGTGCTCATTTTCGAAAGCCGTGGTCCTGTGGAGCAGCTTCACCCTCTTGCACAGCCTTGGTGCCCCTGCCTTGTCCTCTCGATGCCGGTCTGGGCACAGCCAGCGGGTCACTCCGGGCAAGGCTGAGCTCAACTCCATCCATCATCTTGTGATCCTTTATCACTGAGGACCTTTATTGGCTGCAGCGCGGGATAAAGCACTCAGTAGGATCAAGATTTTGGGAACGTGATACAGACAGACGTGGTACAGACCGCGGTACACCCAGGGAAGTGGTGGCCTCGCTGGGCAGCACAGCCAACACACCGTGAAACAAGAAGTGGTTGGGAACACAGGAGGTGGCAGAAGGAATCGCTGTGTTTGGAAACCCAGCCTTGACCCACATCCAGCTCCAGATGATGGCCAGCGCTGGGTGGAGAGCTTTCACCCTGAGCTGTGAAGCCAGTGTGAGGGGGTGTGGGCACCTCCCTGGCTCCTGCGGCCACCAGGCACCCCCCAGAGCAGTAGGGAAGGCACCCACTCGTGTCCCCGTGTGGGTCTACTCCCCGTTCAAAAGGCAGAAGCAATCCATGAAGATGCCCAGCAGGAATGGGATGGGAACATCCCACCAGCTCAACGCCACCGGGTGCAACCCAGGACCCTCCCGCGGGCTCTGTGCTGGCAGGAAGATAAAAATGGGCACGGAGTGGTTAAAACAAGCCCGGGTTATGGCCTGGAATGAGAAATATTTGTGTGTGCTGGTTTCCATGACATGGCTGCCTCTTGGTCCCCGCTGAAACCTTGCAGGCATCTCTGGAATGACAGAAATGCTGAACGTCCTGTTAACGGGGGGTTTTGCATCCGTCAGCACAGCCCGACTTGTTTGTGCGGAGGAACCTGTCCGGGATCTGGCCCCGGGGGGGGGTTGGCAGCCTGACAGATGTAAAGCGGGGCTGTTGCGTGTATAACACCAGAGTTCAGAGATTAAGCTGTATAAATCCACCTGCAAAATCATTCCGTTCTGAGCCAACACGCCTGCCATCGCCGATCCCCTCCCGGGCACTGGGAAAGCATCTCCCCTTCACGCATGGGGACCATCCATGCACAGAGGCCCCTCTGCCACCGAGATGCTCCTCCAGCAAAGATCTCAGGTGGGATGGCCAGAGGGATGCGCTGGGGGGTGGGGACAGTAAGTGCACATCCCTGCTGGTGCGTGAGCTTGAACTAAATTAGTGTAGATTCAGACTAGATATAAGGAAGACATTTTCTACGCTGAGGGTGGTGAAATGCTGGAACAGGTTGAGCAGAGAGGTGGTCGAAGTCCCATCCCTGGAAACATTCAAGGTCAGGTTAGATGGGGCTCTGAGCAACCTGATCTAGTTGAAGATGTCCCTGCTTGTTGCAGGGGGGTTGGACTAGATGGCCTTTAAAGGTCCCTTCCAGCCCAAACTATTCTATGATTCTATAAAACACACACCCAAGGACCTTACTTTGCACCCGTTGGTGTCACCCACTGAAACCTTCACTGCCACAGTGGACCAGGGCTTTCGTTCAACAAGCAGAGCGAGCAGGAGGCTGGAGGAGATGTTGTTGCTCACGTTCTGCCTGTGCTGGGCAAGGCACATCGTGGCTTGCGTCCCTTTGCTGCGTGGGGGCTGTTTTCAGCAGCAGCTTGTGGCACCTCAGCAGTTGCACCATCCCTGGCAAAGCATGTTCCCATGTTTCTCTTCTCCCCAAACCATCTCAGACACCCACAGAGGATATTCTGTGGGGGGAGGGGAAGTGCTCTGATTTTGGCCCTGCGTGTAAAGTTGGCATCCAACTTTCTCATCCCAGAGTCCGTTCCCTGCAAAGTGACCGGCTGAATTCCTGCTTCCACCCGGAGCCTCGCGGGCGGCCAGGACACCCTTCTGCCCGCTGTCCCCACTGTGCCACCGCCACCCAGCAAAGCGCACCCGCCGGAGCTTTGGTTTTACAAGCGCCTCCCAGGCAGGCTTTGCTCACAATGTCCACATTATCCCACATTCAAATGAGGGAACCGCAGAAAAATGTCATTTTGGAAGCCGGGTAACTTAACTCCCCGCAGCTGTGCCTTGGGCCGGGCTCCAGCTGCTCGGCCGCCGGCGGGGCTCCTCCGGATTCCTCCCGAAACTCCCTTCCCAGGATGGGCACTCGCTGCGGGTGAAATTTGGGACTTGGATTTCTTTCCTCGGCCAGTTGGGCCGCCCCGCGGCGGTGGCACGAACATGTTTTTTTTTATTGAGCTCACAACTGGAAGGCCACACTCCCGGCCGCTGCCCTTCCCCGCAGATGCTGTTACCCAAACCGGCCAAATAAGATGCAAACTCTGCAGAGGAACACATTCCCCTCTTTCCGTGCTGGTTGAGTGTATTTTCTCCCACCCAGCCCTGCACTGCCAGGCAGAGAGACGCTTTGCAAAGCCCCTGCCAAGACGTTGGCGATAGATTCAACCTCACCCCTGACATGAAATAATTATTCCTATTGCAATAACACACAGGCGTCCTACCCAAAATCCCCCCCCCCCCCCCCCCCCCNCCCGAAGATGACACAGCCTGGGGCAGGGTGACAGCTGAGGGACAGCGCTTGGGGGGTGCAGGGCAGGGTCACCCCCCCAAGACGAGGTCCTCTCTCCTCCCTCTAAGGCCGCAGTGCCGATGCAGCCGGGAGCTCTGCGGTGCCATTGCCGCCGTCCCCGAAACGCTAACTGCCCTTCTCATCAAATTACTCGGCTCGGCGGTGAAGGGCTGCCGCGCTGCCACGGCTTCCCAGAGCGATGCTCACTCTCCAGCTCTTCGGCTTAGGGAAGGTTATTAATGCCCTTCTCCTGCCGCCGGGCTCCCGGGCGGGCTGGTGGCAGCACACGTCCCCGGCCGCGGTGCCACCACCGAGCACGTCCCATGTCAGGAGCCGCCGGGCAGCCGGCGCGTGGCAGGGAGCGTGCCGCAGCGGCCTTTCCCCGTCGCCTGTCATTAACTTGAGGCGACTGTTCATACGGCTCGGTCGGTCGGTCAGGAGCTCGCCGGGTCCGTACACCCAATGTCATCCTTAACACCCGAGTGCCGGTCTCCCCTGGGGCTCCACGTCAGGACATCTCTCCGGATGCATCGGGAAGGCGAGTGCAAACAGAGGCAGCGCATCACTGACGTGAAGTGTTTTTATCTGGTGTATTTTCAAGCGTGATCCATCCCTTCTGAGCTCCCCAGTGCATCCGTGCCCTGACATCCCTGCTCCGGCTCACGTGTGGATGACCTCAGCCACAGCTTCCCTCTCCAGCAGCCCGGCACCGGCCCCATGTCCCGGGGTTGGGTTTCCATCTCCCAGATGCTCCTGTGGGTTTATCAGGGCCGGGGACCGCAGTGACACCCAGCTCCACGCCGGCACTGCCCAACGGAGGAAGCACCACAGAAAACCCACTTAACAACCAAGGCACCTCCAAAAATCAGTCCGACCCCTGCATGTCTGTCTCGGCGGCTGAAGGACTCCATAGAATAGTTTGGGTTGGAAGGGACCTTTAAAGGTCATCTTGTCCAACTCACCTTCAATGAGCCGGGACACCTTCGACTGGGTCAGGTGAGTACCCGGGGACAGTAAATCACGAGCGAGCTCAGAAAACCCACCTCGTGCACCAAAACCTTCCTCTACACCTGCACTGGCCACAAAACACAGCACCAATAATAATGGGCACAGGCTTTCTTTTTAACCTGAGATCCTGAAGAGTGATCAGCAAATTTGAGAGGCCAATTAAGGAAAATCAGCACTTCATTAGTTTCCTGAAACGCAGCCACCGCTGGAAAGAGAGACAGCAGCGACTGCAGAGCTCAGCACAGCGCTAACCCTCAGCGAAACGCGGAGGAAAAAAATGCTCCGGCCGCTGCGAACTCCAGAGAGGGAGAAATCGGGAATCCTTACTGAGACGCCGTGCCGCGGGACTGCGAGTGTCAGAAGAAGCCGGGAGTCGCTGGTGTGCCGGACACGGCGTCCCCAGTGCCCTGCCGGCTCCCAGGCTGCAGACCAGCACCGGGGGTGGGGAATACAAAAAGGCATGGCTTGCTTAATGGTGTAAAACGCTTCCCCGCCACTTGTGCAGGCTGGCTCCTTTCCATCGGGTGAGCTCATTCTCCATCCCGCTTCCAACCCGCTGTGCCGTGGCCCCAGCGCCGGGAGCTCGAAGAGCTGCAGTGCCACCAGCACAAGTTAACCCCAGCCCAGTGCCCAGGTCCGGGCATGGGGAAGTCCACCTTCCCCGGCAGATGAAAGGGAAAACCCTGAGATTAAGACGTGGCAGCGAAGTGACGCACCTCGCCCGTCCCTGCAGCCCTTCCCTGCGTTATGGTAACGCTTTGTTTTTAAGACAGCATTGCAAAAACGGCATGAAAATTTAATCGCCCCGGCACAAAGTCTAATAGCTGCTCTTCACATGCACTTCACCGCGATTTACTCTTCTGCTTCAAACTCACCACCCGCTTAGGGCAGCTCAGCTGTCCCCAGGGAAAAGCAGCACCCGCGCCACCCCGGCCGTTCCCACTGCGGCACTGGGATGCGCTGGTCCTCGGCGCTGCGGAGAAAAGGTGACGGAGCAGCTCCAGAGCCACGCGGGGTGGAGGGGCTTTAGGTGCAAAGAGCTTTTTACGGCTCTGTGAATATTGCTGCAAGCACAATGCAGGGCTGGGAGAGTGCGTACCATCTTTGGGGGCCCGGACCACCCCAGGCCGGTGGCATTTCCCAGGCAGGAGTCCCTGCAAGGCCCCCCGGATCGCTCCCAGCCTGCCATCGGGTCAAGGAAAGACTCCGTGGAAACCCAACGTGCGCAGTGAGACACCCGGTGCTGCAGGCGACGGGCTTCGGCTCTATAACCTTCCCTTGGACTTGTGCTCAAGGAAAGCCGTGACATTTATCACGAGACTATCCTTCGGTTAAAACCACAGGCCCTGATTCTGTTAACAATTTGGTAATGAATTAATGACATTTTCCAGTGGAAAAGAAATTGTGAAACTCTCCCGGGAGCTTCTGATTCGACCCAAACAATCTGTCAAGTCAAGCCGACTGCAGTCTGGCCGCTCGGCGTCTCGCGCGGGCTCTGAGCTCATCGCCAGCCTAACGAGCAATAAATAAGGAACCAGGGGGATGACGGCGGATGCCCGGGATGAGTTGGGGGTCTCTGGCTCCATCGATACCCCTCTACGAGAAAACCCAAAAGGGGGTAGAGGTGCAGGTTTGCAGGAGCTCAGTGTGTCAGATGATGGGGTTCTTTAAAATATCAAGAATATCAAAATCAAGAGTCTTTAAAATATCAAGAAAGCCCATGCTAAGAGTGGAGTGCCGCAGCCCTTCAAAACCGGGACTGCAGCACCCCCAAACCCAGCCCCACGCTATGAGCCATTGCCCCATTTCAGCAAGGACATCCCTGGCCGCCACCACCACCAGTAACAGCGAGAAAGGAAAGGTGCTTAAAGAGACTAATAGCTGGGGCTAAAGGGGAGATTATCATTATCCAATTCGCCTGCTCCTCGGAGAGAGCGGCGCAAACCTCCAGGGAGACGCTGGATCCCATTTCCCGGGGTGGTGTGCGCTCCCCCGAGCAGGACGGCTCCGCAGCAGCACCAGGGTGAGGGGGTGAAGGGCTGAGGACCCCCATAGTGTAACACCCCATGGGACCCCCTATAGACCAGGAGACACCCTGGGAGAGGCTTTCTGGACTCAAAAGAGGGTGGTGGCTCATTGCAATAGCTCAGCAGCGTCTTGGTTGTGTTAGGATGGAGCGAGAGCTCAAGGGTGCTGTGAAGGCGAACGCCCAGCTTAGGAGCAGGGAGATAAATGCTGATTTCTCCAGGAGAGCCACTATCGTGTCAGTCCCCGGGTCCCGAGTCCCCTGATTTACAGTTAGAAAGTTTGCATTGACTGTGCTCAGAATCATTAAGCTACAAACCATACACTAATTATGGTGCCCTGGGCAAGAACGTTAATCCAAAGAGCATAAAATTATAATGACTTTCTTGGCGTAATTAGACCAAACAAGATAAACAGTCCAAATAGCAACTGCAGCTTCGGCATATTTACAGTCCCAGCTCCATCCCCCGTGTGGCTGCAGGATGGTGGTGGGGAGCAGTGGGAGAAGGGACATCCCAAGGGCAGGGGGGTGATGGAGCATCACCGGCTGACCCCATGGTGCCCATCTGAGGTCGCGTTGAGCCCGGCGTGGAAGCGTTGCGTGGCAGCAGGCATGTTCCCACCTCTCACATCAAGCAGAGCTACCCCGTGGTCCGGCATTTCCCCAGCCACCGCGAGGACCAAACCCAAGCTGTCGGCGGGGATGCAGGGAGGATGCAGCCGCCGCCAACCACCGCGCTGCGCATCCCTCCTGCCGATCCGCCGCGTGTCCGCAGGGACAGCACACCCCAGCGTGCAAACCCAGCCCAAAGCTCCCATCACACCAAGGCAGGCAGGGCTCACCCCGTCTGCCGAATTCAGGAGGAGCCGCTCAGGTTCCCGTGCCAGCAGCCGAGCCCCAGCACCCAGGAAAATGGCCTCAGGCAGGGTCAGAGGAGCCCTTTCCAAAAGCACGGCATACGCCTAACGCTCATTTCATCTGCCTCGTTATTTATTTATTGCTGACTGGGAAGCGCAATACAAAAGCTAATTATTTGATAAAAGCTTTGGGCAGGGTATTAATGAGCCAGACTTCTAAGCAGATTTCTAAACCTCTTTTCTGTCTCCGGCCGCAGCGCTGAGGTCGCGACGTCGGAGCGGCACAGGGCCCCTTTCACGCGCGGCTGCGGCTCGGGGTGGCGGTGCACGGGGACAGGCACGCCGAGCCTCTGCTGCAGCGGCAAAGGGCTGTTATCCCCTTTTCTTTCCTCCCTCCTGGAGGAACGCCAGTTATTCCCAGTGCCGGGGTCTGAAAGAAGAGGGTGGGAAGACGACAGGCATGTGGTTCCGTGGCCAAGCCGGGAACAGCTGCGATGCAACGGGTCCCCCCAGTACATAACCCATAAGGCCATAGGCATTTAGCAGGGCCATATATATTTAGAAAGGTCATATGTATTCAGCAGGGATGAAGATGACCAGCTGTGATGCTGTGGAGGTACAGTGCATCGTGAGCATCACCCTGAATTCAGTGCACAGAGACCCCAGGGACCTCCGCACAGTGCATGGTGTGGGTCAGCCCCAAGGAAAGCGGGGAGGGGGATGATGGCCAGCGTGGGTTGTCCCAGCCCTTCCCGAGGAGCCACTGGGACCCACCACCTACCTCCGGCCCAACAGAGCCAGGAGGAGCATCGGCACCTCCTTCCCAGACCCCTCAGGAGTTTAAAGCTGTTCACAGCCTCTCGCCAAGACAACCCTTTGGACTCATTGTGTCCCTGTTTCCCCAAAGCCGTTATTTTGCCAGACTCCCCGGAAAACAAAAGGAGCCGGCTCGGCGCTGGCATCTCCTCTGATGTGCCCGAAATGCCACCCTCAGGTACAAGCAGAAGCCCCCCTGCAGCTCCCAGCCTGCGGTGAGGGCAGGGTGCACGCGAGGTGCTGGAGCCGCTTCCCAGGCCAGAAAACCCCCTTTGGCATCCCGGCTGACCTCCCCCACGGCCGGACCAGGGGGGTTTTCCTCTCCCTCCCCTCCACCTCCATCACCGATGGGCTCTACGGGCACCAGCCAGAGCCATTCCCCTATAACCTGCTGTTAAATCCAGCTGTAAATCCCAGCTTCCAGCTCATTTCTGCCGCTCCAGGCGACACCCTCGAGATGAAATGCTGCTCATGGTTGTGGTCACGCTCAGCAAAAAGGGTCAGACCCAAAGCATGCGGCTGGAAACCCCGAGGAGGGGATCCCACCCCTCCTCCCCGCGCTCTCCTCGGGTGCTTTCAGCCCACAGCTGGTGTCAAAACCCACCAGCAAGCCTCAAAGCTATCTTTCCGTGGGAAAATTAAACGAATCCATCTCTTTTTTCCTGCTGGTTTGTCTCCGTGCAGGGCTGGGGAAACCAGCCCTCGTGGCGAACCCACCTCCCACCCACTCAATGAAACCACTCAAACCTTTTAAAAACAGTGTGTTAGCTGATAAATTTTAAAAACAGTGCGTTAGCTGGTAAATTTTGTAGTCATAATATAATGGAGACTATCTCCGGGCAGGTAAGAGATTAGGAAGATCAATGACATCTATAAAGGGCATTTTAGCCCAAAGCAATTTTACATAAATGCAAATGGGAGATTTTTTTTGGGGGGCAGATCTGCAGGTGATGGGGCTGCCCACGGGCAGAGCTCGGCCATCGGGGGTTTCGTGGGGGATGTTAGCCATCACCCCCGGGGTGCTGGAGGGGTTCGGATGGTTTCACCCCCGGCAGCCCAACCAGTGAGCCAAAAATGACTCTTACACTGGAATCCTTACTGGTTGGAGAATTTGAATTTCCTGTTAATTGGGCAAATTTTGTTAAAATTTTGTGTGCCTCGAAACAGCAGCAATTTCAAACACGGGGGAACAACTGCACCTGCGCTGAACCACAGCCACTGCCCGCGAGCAAAGTGCGTCTTCTCGGCGTGGAAATGCAAACCCCTCCTTTGTCCCAGCAATTAAATCACCATCACCACTGAAATCGATGCGTGCTCCCTCCCATCTGTGCCTATAGCGCTCCTCGTAGGGACACCCACCCAACGACCTCCATAGCCCACCACTCCTCTTTTTTTTTTTGGTAAAACTTCAGGGTTTTTTTAGGATGTGACACATGAAAGAGTAGCGACAACGAAGGGGGTTAGCAACATGAAAAGCCAATTCCAGATCCTGTGAGCAGAATGAATTGCTCTTAAAAAAAAAAAAAAATCTAATCAAGAACTTTTCCTTTATTCCCTTTTTTTTTTTTTTAAACAAGGACGGTATGTGATGTGTATAGTCTCAAAAGGAGATTTACTAGACACCGCTGTGACTAAGGCAAGATGTAATTAGAAGAGGGGAGGAACATTTATCATTTGCCAGAGTGAATTAGGTATCTCGACTTCTCAAAAGAATTGAACGCAGAGGGTGAATTTTTTTCCAATTTCTCTCACATCTCCAATATTATTAAGTTCAGCTAGAAAACACTCGAGACAAATTGACTCATCTGAGCCCATCTCTTTATAATTGTTACACATTTTAAATTGGCTTAGTTAAATGAACGCTTCACATAGCGGTTGACAGGCTCTGTTGTCTGGATGCGATATTAAAAATATCAAAATCAACACGAGAGCTGGAGCAGAGCTTAGGGATATTGCTTTTCTGAGCACTGTATATTGCTTTAGTTGAAATGTAGCATATATGTATGACTTTAAAGGTGCTTTCAGACATAGATGAAGAGATATTATTCCTTTCCTATTAATAGCAAGGCATTCTTTTCTCTTTTCTTTCTACTTAGCAAGAAGTTTATAAGCTCGCGCTCTAAATGATTGGGCCATCAGACATGGATATGTGTACAGAAATCATCCCTGTAACGCATATTCACCCTGCAAGCCTTAACGCACAGCGCATTCGCAGTCGTTTGCAGAAATACATTCCTCTTCACTCGCAGCAGTCAGGAACCCCAAGCTGCCTGATCCTGCCCGGTTTTTAACGAACGCAGCAAGCGGAGGCTGGGGACAGCCAGCGCTGGGGGCTCCGGGGCAGAGCCGGAGATGCTCAGCGTCTCCCCAGAGCCCCGCAAATTCTTTCTTCCAGTTCGTTTCCCCGGCGTTGGTGCGCACGTGAGGTGCTTCACGGGTCTCATCCGAAGGCTACTGAAAGATTCAGAGAGGAGGGAAGAATTTGGGTCTGCGCTTTGCCAGCGTGATCTCAGACCGCATTTGCAAGACTCAAGAGCTTTGTGAAAACTCAAAGCCAGGCAAAATAATTGCTGATACAGAAACATTTGAGCAGCTCAGGCGTGCTTTAGATAAGGGATCTTGTTTCTTCTCACCCTCCCCTTGGCTTGCGTGCTTCCTTTCCACATTGTTTTGTCACGAACAGAAAATAACGGGAGAGAGGCAGAACGGGAGAGCCTGCCAACTGTGTGATTTATGTTGACTTTAGAGGCGAAACCCTCGATAAAGCATCCAAAGCTTTGGATGACTACGAGCAGGGGCCGCAGCAAAGCCGGGTACCAGTCTGCCCCATCGCTGCCTGCAGAGCCGGCGGGGGAGGAAGGGAATGGGGGCAGAAACACCGCGGCTGTGCTGGGTTTGTGCAGACACCGGCCACAAACACAGCAATGGTGATGTTGAGTTGGGCTCTCCCAGTCTTGGGGTCCCTTCTTGCACCCACACCCGCCTCCAGCCCCTGAGCCAACCAACCCACCCCTGCCCTTGGGAAGGACACAGCAAACTGCCCGCTCCGAAAAAAGGAAAAGTACTCCGAAAAAGTACCACGCACCCGGGACATGAGGCTGTAGCCCAATGTTGATAATAAATATCACTCGGCTGTTCAACGTCTGGCTATAAAATCCCCCAAAGATGGGGACGGAGACCACGTGCCTACGGCAGGATGGAGGGATGCGTCTCTGCAGGGACGTGTCTATGGTGGGATGGAGGGATGCGTCTCTGCAGGGACGTGTCTATGGTGGGATGGAGGGATGCGTCTCTGCAGGGACGTGTCTATGGTGGGATGGAGGGATGCGTCTCTGCAGGGACGTGTCTATGGTGGGATGGAGGGATGCGTCTCTGCAGGGACGTGTCTACAGCAGGATGGAGGCTTTGTAATTTCACAGCCCGGTTTGCTGCGCAATCGCACAGATAACTGTGTTGGCAAAATTTTTCCCGGGACCAGGATGGAAATAAATGGGTTACCAGAGCCCAACGTGTATTTATTCATTCCTATCCCAGCAGCAAGATTTCTCCCTTATTTAAATAGCGTCTCCAAGGGCCTTCGCCTTACTCATTTAATAAAAAAGCGTGTCAACACCAGTTCTGCATCACAAAATGAAGGGCACTCAGCGATTCCCCCATGGGACAATTAAATAAAGAGAGAAGAAAACAAAGGATCGACTCTGCACGAGCAAAGACCTCTCATCGCGTGCGGCACCGCGGGGCCGGGGAGAGCGGGATGAACCCCATCTGCATGGGGCATGCGAGGCGAGCGCTGCCCCTGCCCGGCCGGGGGGGATTAAAGGCTTTAAACCCATGAAAAAATGCTCGGGACTGATCCTCCAGGCGGGATGGATGAGGGGGGAGCTCCGGCAGCAGCCCATCTCCATCAAGTTGGGTGCCCAACGCAAAAGGACCGTATTTGCACTGGGAGGGTAGAGCCGTCCCGAGACATCGCCACCATCGGGAAATACGGTGCTTATATCCCCTTCGCTCCAGGGAAGGGGAGGGAATGTCTCCTTTAAAGTGCCTCAAAATGAATTTAATTTAGAATGGATTTCACATTCGCGTTTGATGAATTAAAACCAGTGTGGTTTAACAACTATGTAATGGGTTATATATATGATCTGTTAAACAGGTGTTTGAGGTTTAGCAATTATCTAATAAGAGACTCATACATATTACAGTAGATAAACTTCAATAAATATGTTCTTAATCAACCAGAGAGCACTCAACATACAATTACCATCCCTGCCACATCTTGTTGAAACGAGCAGCTGATTCAGTGCACGATGGGATTTTATGTGCTGCTTAAGAAAACCCCCATGTCTCGTGTTTGTGCTGCCGGGATGGGGGGGTGCTGCTGGGGAGGGGTCTCTGCGCTTCCCACCCGGGAGCTGGGGCAGCTCCAGGAGCTGGGCAGGAACCTCAGCGGTTGATTATCCCCCATGGGACGGCCGTGATGGGGATCGGTGGGAGCAGCGGTAGCTCCTGCCCTCCTCTCCCCACCCTGCTGCCCACACGCGTCCGTTCACCGAGAGAGACGGAAAGGGATGCAGGATGGAGAGTTTCATCCTGACACATGGATTTGCACTAGGAGGCATCAAAAGTGGGGGAATAGGCTTAACGTGCATCACAGCACCTCGAGATTTTCTGGGTGCCGGTGATCCGCACAGAGCTCACGCCCGCCGGGTCGCTCCGGGGAGGGATGCAGAAACCCGGCCCCGTCGCAGGGTTCACGCTGCCACGCTTTGGCTAATTTGCCACTTTCCTAGCTCGGGTGTTAAATCTAATTAGCACATTAGTGCTGGCTTTCCCAGCCATAAAACAGCGGGGGGAATCCCCACAAACTGCCGGAGACAAAGGCGCACGTCGCTCCGGCGGCTTCACCCCATCCCTGCGCCCCGGAAAGTCGGGTTTCGCCCCAGACCGGAGCACGGGCAGACAAAGGCGCCGGTGCCTCGACCTCCCACTGCCGGGAAAATAAACACGGGCTGTTGTGTCGAATGGGAAAGTACCCAGAAAGCACCGTGGGGTAAGCAGAGCTCATTTTATTTCGGACACAGACCTCGCGGTGGGTTTGAATCATTGCTGGGACAGAGCAAAATTCAACCCAAGGGGATGCAAAATTTTTACTTCTAATCACGAGGATCTTTGCTCAAAGAGGCTTTTGAGCATCCCGATGGAGGAGTGGTGCGTGCCCCCATGTAGCTGCCCCGGGCCTTCTCTTTCCCAGCCCCTAATCCCCACAAAAAGCCACAAAACCATCAAGCCATTGGGCAGCCCAAGGGGCCTCCTCTGGGCATTGCAAATATCGACCCAACCTCCGAACCACATCCACCACTCCATGTTCCCCTGAGATCTCCATCAGGTCCTCCTCGCCGCACATTATAGGTGGGTAATGCAACCCCTGCGCTGAATTAGCATCCTCCCCTCTGCGGCGCCGGCAGATTTATTCTCTGCAGCCCTTGCGGCTGAAATCGGGGAAGTTGGGGCTGTACACGGGCTGCAGGACCCCCTTCCCCCCCGGCATCTGGGGTGCAGGACCCGGGGGACACGGTGCTGCCAGCATCAGGCACGCCGAGGCGGGGGAGGCAGCGATCCCTCTTCCTGGGGAATTTTCCTCTCTCTCTCCCCTTGAGTGCACAAGATGAGCACATTTTTAAATATAGCTTTAGTGCTGTCTAATAGCCGGCTCGCTCCGGCTCCGAAACCTGAGTCGCTCTCATTGATTTCACAGCAGCTAAATGCACGGATACCAGGCGTGCCCGGGGGACACGCAGCTCCTCGGGCAGAGCCTGCCCCGGCTGAATGATTTCTGCCAACACGCGGCGGCGGGGGAGCGCTCCCTGGCTGGGCACAAGGCAGTAGAGCTTTATTTTCTTCTGGTGGTACTTTTTTTTCCCCATCATTACCAGCGCAGTTTTATCGATGGCCGTATCGCCGGCTATTTAATTATTCCCTTTTAATCCCTTCAAGCAGATGAGACATGAAAGCAAAGGCCATTAGCGACGCCGGCGCCATGTGCAGGGGCATGAGCCTGGCGGGCAGAGCAAATCCCAGCCCGGATCGTGCCACCCACCCACCCACCACCTCGGCGCTGGACAACCACATGGGAAGAGGTTGCACATGCCGGAGGGAGCAGCGCCTTAAATAGAGATGTCAAAGGGGGGAAAACAAGGAGGAAGGTGCCAAGGGTGTCCCATCACCTGTTTCCACACCCCCCCCGAGGGCACCCCAGCCCACGGGCACCCGTCGCAAAACGCAGCCGAGGACTGAGCATCCTTGGTGAGTTTTTCTGCTGAGCCCATATTCACAGCACCCGAAACCCCTCCAGTTCTGCACCGGGGACAGTCCCACGAGGCTGTCACCTCCGTCACCCCTCAGGACGCCTGCCGTACCCCCACTTAGTTTCAACTGACGGGTTAAGGTGGAGGCAAAACAAAAGACATTTGCTTCTTTTTTTAGACCTGAGCAGAGAAGTTGTACAATTTCAGCTTATAAATAATTGAAGGGCTAATGTGATCTCAAACTGAGCACTTATTAAATGGAAACGTCCCTGTTGACAGATGAATTCCTGTAAATTTTCTTTGGTTGAGCTCAGATGCCCATTTTCTGCTCTGAAGCAGATGAGGTCACCCTGGCTGGACAGCACACGCTGTGCCTGGCAGGGACTTGGGCCTATGGAGAGAATAAAAAAAGATAATAACAATAATAGTAATAATAAGGGACTGAGATTTTAAAGGCTGCGGGACAGCGTATGCAGGAGCTCAGCGCACACGTCTGCTTCCCCTCTTCTCCCAGGACCCAAGGAGGGTCCCCTGGGATGTCCCCAGGCAGTTGGGGACATCCCTGGCAAAGCCCCCGTGCATCACCCCAGGGACCACAGTCCCGGCAGCACAGGCGGGACAGGGGGAGGAAGGTTGGGACCCCTCAAGGACGGGCAGCACGGAGCCGCGGCCGCCCCGGTGTGCCATCGCCTCCCCCCACACCGCCGCTGTGTTTACGTTCTGCCTTCCTTCAATTATAATTAATAGCGGCTCATTATCAGGAGGGGACCGTTTATAAGATTCAATTAGAAGCCATTTATTTTAATGCTTTTGAACACAAAATGAGTTTGATCTCAGGAAACATTTCATTAGCATAATCTTCCCATAACAAGATCATCTTCTGAGCTTGACATATTTACAAGCCGGTACCAGGAGGAGGAACCGTGTCCGAGCGGCCGCGGCCCTCGGATGCCGAAACCGGAGGAGGCGAGCGGGGCGCTGCCTGTGCCCTGCCAGCCTTTCCCACGGTTCAGGGACGGGCATCTTCAGCCAAGGCCTTGGCTGTTTTGCGGGAATTTGGCTCCCGCCTCGCGCCCTCTCCCCATCACCGGCACGGCACCGCGGCGCTCAGGGCTGGCTCACGGCAGCGGGCACCAGCATGCCACGCTGCGCCGCGCCGGAGCCACAAACCCAGCGCTGAGTCACCAACAACCCCTTTGCCTTTGAACAAACACCAGGCGGGGGCTGCTGGCAACGCTCCCGCTGCCCTCCCCGGCTAGAAACCAGCCCGCTCCAGCTCTTGCGCGGGGCGAGAAGCTCTCGGCAGACCTGCGCCATGGCACAGAGGAGGAGTGAGATCATCTTATTTGACTGTTCAGCTTAGGAAATTTAGTCATGAAGCAGGAATGAAAACTTGCATCCACTCCAAGTCAAAATACTCAATACAGCATGGCCATTTTTTTTTTTTTTCCCCTGAGGATAATCATCTCTGATTTGTTGCCCATATGGAAGATGTATTGGTTTTCCATACAGCGGATGAGTTACACATTTCATAAGCTAAGCTGTCCATATATTCAAAGTAATACGAAATCACTCACTTACACTTAAGCTGTATAGTGCACTGCCATGTATTTTGGGTATAAAATTACGCCGTGAACATATTTGTAAACGCTCGGTCTTTATCGGAGCCCTGTCTGGAGCTATTACCTTTCAGAGAATGATGCTCACGATGCTCTGCCACATCCGCAGCCGGCTAAAACACCCCCACCCTCCCCGGCAGCGTCAGGGGCAGGCAGCGAGCCCAGGCAGCCCCCGTCCCTGACAGACACCGGTTTGGCTCTAGGATGTGCAAATTTGGGGCTGCGGAGTGCAGCAAAGCCGTGGGGTTTTTTTGCTGGATGGAGAAGGAGCCCTCTTTGCCCAGGGTCCTCCCGGACCCCCCCCTCCAGGCTGGGCTGACCCCACGCCTGGTGCTACCTCCCCGTTTCACCCAGGGGCGGGCGGGTTGCAAATGGGCAGGGATTTCGGTCGCCAAATCGTTGCAAATGGAGAAAGGAGACGGTAAAAAAGGAGAATTATTATTAGAGCATCGGCATCGTGGAGAGGGCGCAGGCGGTGGCCGTGCTGCCGGCCCCTGCGCTGCCCAGCGCCTCCGCATGCCCGAAGCCAACCGCTCCCTTCCCGGCTCCGCGCTTCCCGGCATCGCGTTTTAAAGCCAGCTAAAACTAAAACACAGGGAAATACGTTCTCCTCCAAAGAAATCTCTGGTGCCACGGCTCCAGATTATCTGCTAGTACAGGAGGCAGTTCTCAAATATTTTAAATGTATGGGCCATACGTTCTGGAAAACATAACATACACAGCGAAAAAAATATTGCTTCCCCATATGGGCTTGGAGAAGCCGCCGATTACAGTGTGCGGAGCCAGATGGCCGGTAACTCAATGCAGCTGAACAAAAATCTCCGGGCCAAATTCATCCCCACCGCAACCACACCGAGCCTGAAGGGCTTACGCCACGGTTTCGCTGAGCTCCTCACATTTGACTCCGGCAATATGCGAGTTATCTGCTCGTGGAAGTCATTTTACGACGGGTAGCTGGGAATCTTGTTTCTCCAGTTGTTCCTCTCGCTCTCGTGTGGGTCTGTCCCTCCACCCCGAGGTGCGGGAGCAGACGGAGACCCCCCAGCTCTCCCACTGCTGGGCTGGGAGTGGGGTAATTTGGGTTCAGAAATACCATATTGCACCGAAGCATTTCACATCCGCACTATAAGCTCTCCCTCCTTCTCGGGGTGCCGGTCCCTGGTTTGAAGCTGACCACATCCATGCACCCACCTCCTCGGCAGCTGCCCCTCCAGCTCTGCACCTTCGGTGCCCCGCTGGACACCGTCGCCTGCAGCTTGTGGCTTTTCTTCAAACTTAACCAGAATAAATTAACAGAAAAACCATTTTTTGTGCTTAATTTGCCACGTAGCTCAGGCGGTGAATAATCCCGAGCAGCCCCTGCAAACCCTCCTGATGCCCACGCCAGATCCAGCCGGCAGTTGCCCACCGGTGGCACGGGGCTGCGGCGGGACCTGGGCAGCCCCGGCACGGCCAGGGCACCAAAACCGCTTCCCCGAACACCCCGGGGTGCCCAAACCCACAAGGGGCAGAGGAGCTCCCGCGGCCGCGGGGGGTACCGGGCTTTTTGCACTGACCACATTGGGATTAAGCAACCGATTAGGGCTGTAGGGATTGAAACCCAAGTTATTGCGTAAAAGGTGATTGAAATGCCTTTTGATGCTGCACGAGATTTGTTTTCAGCTGTTACACCGATGAATAGTTATGGGGAAGGGGCGAAGGCTGGAGCCGCAGCTCCCCGGCCCCCGGGCGATGCCAGCGCCACCGGGGCAGGCTAAGCCTCCCGCCGCCTTCGCCTTCGTCACCGGTTTTTCCCTGGGAAGCCGGAGAGCCCGGCGTGCCGCGTCCTGCCCGGCGGCGTGCCGTGACTCACCCGGCGAGTCTCCCCGCGGAGGCACCAATCCTGCACCTCTCCCTCCGCTCTCTCTGCCTTACCGGCGTTATGAATCATTAGTCTGAAATAAGGACACCAGATGCATGCAAAGATGAGTCATTTGAAGGAGGTGAAAGGGAAACCAGACCAGCCACACATTAAAACTCGCTGTGACAGTAAAAGGACCGTGTACGTAAATCAGTTTATTTTGACTATGGGGATAACATTTTTCCGAGAACACGCCGACTCGTGGAGGAAACACCGAGCCCAGACACGATCCTGCTCCCCAGCCAAGGGCTGTGCCCCAAAGCCCCAAAGGCCACCAAACCCAGTGGCTTTGCTTAATATGGGGCTGAGAGGGGACACGGACCCCACGCGGCCTCGGAGTGGGCACCCTGGCACAGCATGGTGCTACCGGGACGGACTCCGACGCTGTTTTAAAATGGATACGGAGCGGCTCCCTGTGCATTTGGCGTGCATTAATGCAAAGCAGGCGCATGGGCAATGCCTGCACCTTGACAAAGTTGAATTTCAACGTAGCTCGGGGATGGAGCTGGATGGATCTGGGATGGAGGATGGAGCGCGGTGCAGCGCTGGGGTACCCAGGTCCCATCTGCGCGGTGCGCGGGAGCCCCGGTGCTGCTGTCAAACCGGGTCCCCGGAATTGGGGACACCCACCGACCACCCAACCAAACCCAGAGAGCCCACCAGCCCTGCGGGTAGCTGCTGCTTGGGCCCAATCTGCCCACCGGAGGGAAGGCAGGAGCTGCCGTCGTGGGATTAAAGTCAATTTACTTTGTGACATGGATTTAGATCACTGCCCGGTTCCGGAGCGATTAGATGGGCTCAACGTCCCCCCGGAGGGGAGGGCGGGAAGAGAAAGGGAGATGCTGAAAAAGCGCCTGGCCACGCGTTTAACGAAGAAAAAGCACAGCTGCCCTCGGTAGTCCTGCTCCGTGATGGGGCCGAGGGATTTTACGGGATTTTTTGGAATACCGAACACATTTGCACCCCAGGGCTCCCCTGCAATCCCGGAGAAGAGGAGAGGGGAAGAGCCCCTGGCTGCCCTGTGCCCCGCTGGGTGCTTCGCCGGCACGGGGGATCACAGCTGGCGGAGGGGAGCCCACCGTGCTGCCAGCACCGCGCTACCAACGGCTCGTCCCAAATTGTTCACATTCCTGCCCCGATCGCCAGGTTACCCACACTGCTCCTCTCAGCACCTCGGGAGAGCTGGGGGCCATCTTCTCCCCTGCCCTCCCCAGCGCTGCTGCGGGAGTGTTGGAACCCGTCCCAGAGAACGCAGAGGATGGGATGGAGACCGATTTGGGGCCAAACATGCCCTTGCTAAAAAATAACATCCTTCCTCCGGCTACCGAAATTGCTAAACCGGAGCAATCTGCTCCTCCCAGACCACGCAGCCGAGGCCGGCGTGCGACGCAGCGCTGTGCTTGCACACTCGGCGGGGCAGAGAGTAACCGAGCGTTGTCCTCCAGCCCTCGCTCACCTCCTGCAAGGAGAACGCCGGGGAGGAGCGCCACGGCCAGCCAGCGGCGTGCCGGGATTTGCCCGTACCGAGTCACTTACGTGGGTAAGACGGAAAGGAAGATGATTTCGAGCTGCAGACAGAGGTACAGAGCTCTCTGCAATCCCTCTGGCTTCACTTCACCAAGGTCTACGTTTACCAAGCCAGCTCCCTCCCTGCCAAACGCAAACACGATCCTTAGGGGAATAACAGAGGGAATAATTTGGATGAAAAAGCTTTTTCTTTTTTTTTTTTTTTTCTAAAACAAGGAAGACATCCAACAAATACTTAAGGGAATAACTGAAGAAGAGATTTCCAAAAATTCATGAGCGTAAGTGGTTGCTCTTAGGGGAAAGCCCGTTTGAGCGTTCCCGGGAGCCGCTGCTTCAGCCCTGTGCTGGGGTACCCCCGCCTGCCCCGACGGCATCCAATGCCCATTGAGGTTGGCTCTATTTCTGAGTATGCCCAGTGGTTACCCACGGGCAGAAACCACAGAAACAACCTCAAGACACACACTGCAGCTTGCAAAAAAAAACAAAAACCAAAGAAAACCCCAACAACAATAACAAAAAAACCCCACACAACAAAAAAAACCAATTATTGCACTCTTCATCTTGGAGAACGCCCGAGGTCCTTCACCGCCCCATCCTGCCCTCCAGGCTGAGCAAACCACCATGAAACCCCGCAGGCTTTCTGTGGGGCAGACCACGGCACAGCCTCCCGGCGAGTGCGAGCCCGCGGGGACTGTGGGTAAGCCAGACTTAATTACTAATCTCTCTTCCTTTTTTAATTTTCTCTCCCTCTGGTCCACTGTTTCTAGACCACAGCCACTGCTCTGCTGTGGTGGGATGTGGTGGTGTCCTCCCCCATGGCCCCGCACATAGGATGCTCTGTCTATTGAGCACCTGGGGGGCTTTGAGACATGGACACCCACCCCCAAGGCTCATTCTCCATCCACCCAGCTCCCTGCTGGCTGACAGAGACGGATGGCCATCAGCCTGCAAGGTCTGAGCAAGCAGGAGAGGGACGAGGGGAAGGGAGCCTGCTCTCGCCTTTATTCGCCCAGCAGCAGGGTCACGCCGGGGATTTGGTGCATTAACTCCGCATCGGTGCCGGTTCTGCCGTCCCGGTGCCATCCCCGGTCCCCCACACCGCAGCATCCTCCTGCCGCACGTGCGCTCTCCGAACAGCAAGCGTTGTTCACGCGCATTTAAATAAATGATGCTGCTGCAATATTGATTTAGCTGCGCCGTCTTCTGAACGCTACATTAGCGTCCTATTAGCGGAAGGAGGAAAAAAACCTCTCCTCCCCCCCTGGCCTGCACGGAGGAGGTGCGGGGCAGCCCAGCAGCCGTCGTGGCTGCTCCCCTTGGCAGGGCCGACCGCGGCACTCGGGAGGATTGAAAGGGAAGTTTGTTTTCAAGTCAGCTCAGTCCAGGTTTCTGGGTTTTCCAGATGGTTTGGCCGTCTGGGGATGCCTCTTGATGCCTTTCACAGAACGAGCCCTCCCTGGAATATGGGAAATGTGAACTAACATTAAAGTCCAAAGACAGATTGCGGGAATATTTTCTTCTTTTCAAAGCGGGAGACTAAAAATACAGATGTGTCAAGAAATCGAAGGGAGGCTTTTCCCCTCCACTGCTATGGTTGTGGGATTCTTTTTATAGCCCAAATACTGATGTAAAACGAGCCTTTCCTAAAACGTCTAAAGTTAAGAGCGTGCTTCTGCGGAGGAAATTGCTATTTCAATGCAGGACAGTCCCGTGTGCGCAAGAAACGGGAGGCTGGAGGAAAAGCAGGGGATTCCTGGGGAGGGCATCCCTGGATGAACCACGGCCGCCGAAGGGCTGTGTGATATTGCAGATGGATTCGATGATCATCGTAGGTCCCTTCCAACTGAACTATCCTATCCTATCCTATCCTACCCTACCCTACCCTACCCTACCCAACCCTACCCTACCCTACCCTACCCTATCCTATCCTATCCTATCCTATCCTACCCTACCCTACCCTATCTTATCCTATGCTATCCTATCCTATGCTATTCTATTCTGGTTCTGGTTGTGCTGGTGACCATCTCTGCAGTAGCAGGAGCATCTCCAGATGCCCGTGCTGTGCCTGGACCAGCATGGGATGGGCTCACTCCAGCCCCAGCATCTCCAGCAGCTCCCACCGAGCACCTGAGGAAGCACCCATGCCGCTGCCCCGTTTCATCCGTCACCCCTGGAGCCAGCAGTCCTCACAGAGACCTCATTTTGCACCCACAGCCCTTGGAAAAGCTCCATTTCCACTGGCAGTTTGAGTTTCTGCAGCTCCAGCCCCAGCCCCGCGCAGAGGAGAAGGCACGCTCGCTGCCTGCTTTGAACAAGAAAATCCATACATGGTAGAAAAGTTTTAGAAAGGCATAATCATTTCGATCTCAGATAGAGCCAGCACATGATGGAAAGAATTTCACAATTGGCAGGGCAGGAGAATCAATTTAAGGTGTTTACACAATGCAAAGCTCCCAGTGTATAATTATCATTTTATAGCCAATCAATTGTAATTCTGATCCAGGAGCGCAGCACGGGAAAATTAGCATTCAGGAGCACCTTTGATAAATTAGTGAGGATTATGGAGTCTGTGTTTGCAGAGATTTTGGTCTGGCACTAGGGGAGGATTTAAAAATGGCAAAGTTTTTGCCTCTGCAGCTGAATACACCAGGGGCTGAGGAATTTAAAGCTGTTTAGTTCTGGAAGAGAAGTGGGATTAAAGCTATGGAGAGGGCAGGGATCTATTCTGTATTTGATTAGGAGTTTTATGATGCAAAGAAGCTTTGGGGAACGCTTCAGCTCTCTGTGCACAGGATTATACACATCACTGTATTAATTATTAGTATTAGAATAACACCTAGAAACCCTAGCGGTGTGCAGAGCTCTCCTGTTCAAGGCACTGAATATTTCGGGTCTGATCCAAATCCTGCTGAAGTGACCCAGGATCTGAGCCCACCGATCTCCCCGGGGTCCGGATAAGGCCCCTGGAAGGGATGGCTGGATCCAGTGAAGGTGCTCAGCAGCTTCCCAGGGACCCCTCGCGGCTGCCGCCGCGCATCAGGGCAACCCCAAACCAGGCGCGACAAGAAGCTGCTTTCCGAGGGACAGAGAGATAAGGATGAAACTACCCCAAATCACCCGAGGGCAGCCACAAATCTTTCCCAGATGAAATCTCGGGTGAGGGTTGATGAGTGTTTCCAAAAAAATAAAAGAGATATTGCCTCTTAGCATTTACCCTGCAAGCCTACAAACTCGGCATCATCCTTTGCCCAACACACGTCGCTGCAACAGGTCCATGTCCTCATCCCCGAGAGTTGGATGCAGCATTTCTCCCCGTTTTGCAAGGGACCTTTGTGATGGTGGGGAGGGGTGCTGAGCCCGGGCGGGTTGGGGTGCGCGGGGTGCGTTTTCCACGCAGGGTTTGTTTATCTCGGGTACCCAATTTTGCCGAAAAGGCGACACTGAGCTCCTTGCAATAATCCCATGATTTGCCTCCAGTCCTTTTGGCAAGCCTCGGTGACAGCCGGGCTTACTTCGAACACGACGCGGACCAGAAATGGAGCCCTTCCTTTTCAAAAAGCGAAAGCGTCCTCAGCAGGGATGAAAAGCCAAACCCTCGAAAGCTTCGGTGGGGCCAAAATCAGTCAGCAACTTGGGTGTCAGGAAAGGCTCAGGCTCATCGCAGACCGAGCGCCGCCCCCGGGATACGCCGGCACTGCCCGCCCGCCTCGCTGGGGCTCGGGACCTCAGGGCCGAAAGCGCTCCCAGAAACCAGCAGAAATAAAAATATCCATTAAAAAGAGGTGTTTTTATGCCGGGTGAGCGACTCACGGGGGGCTCACAGGCTCTGCCCAGCGAAAAGCAGCTGCTGAACTGAGAGGCTGAGGGTCTGGGTGGCTGCTGGAGGGAGGGGGGCGTTTGGGGATGGGCAATGCCCCGCACACCAGCTCGCCATCTACCTCCCCCTCCCAGCCTTTTGCTTCGGGAAAAGGAGGAATCTGGAAAACTCCAGGCCCAGAGGAGCCGGGCGGCCACCAGGCTTTGCCCCCCTGGCCTGTGCCATCACCCTCCTTTCCTAAAAGTGCCTTTTCGCAGCACAATTAATAGACAAA